>OY735260.1:10372961-10394987 GCA_963457715.1 Argyresthia albistria
GGCCACCTTGGTAGACTGTCACTGTCACCTCATAGTAGACTGTCATCTTGAAACTTACTTAGCCGGCATCTTGAAACTTACTTAGCCGCCATTTTGGAACTTACTAGGCGCCATATTGAAACTTACTTAGAAGCCATATTTAAACTTATTGAAGCAATCTTAGATTTTACTCAGTAATATTAATACGTTAAGCTATCTCATCATCATCATAGTATTGTATCTCACCGAACTTCAAGTGGAGGAGGTAACAGACGATCTGCTTGGTCAGCATGCGTCGGTCGGCGAGGCTGTCGGCACTCCACACACACGCCTCAGTGATGGTGCCGTCTTGGAAGCGTCGGAGCTCGGACTTATCGCCCCAGAAGGCTCTAGAATCAAACAGAAACTAAAGTTAAGCCTGTCCAAAAACGAAAAGTATCGGTCTGCACTTCGGTTTGCAGCAAGAGGCAAAGATGACCGTGGTGTCTCACCATGCAGGGTTACATGTTATTTTAATAATTATTTGATTAAACCAGAACTGCCGGGCAACAGAGGATCAGGTTGACCCAGGACCACAACAAATGGCCTTTACTCAACAGTGGGTGCTAGAGGCTGCATAGATGGATAGATTTGATGTGTAACCGCATCGTCAGAATCAGTCCAGATTCACCTATGTTACTTTCGACACTATGAGGAGGACCCATGCCTCTTCTTCACCACTCCATCACTTTCTTAGAACAACTTTCTGTTCACCAGTATTGATAGGTTGTTACCTGAACTGTTCAGCCTCAGGCAGATTAGCCGCGGGCCCCTTCTCAACAATGTTGAATGCGTGCTCTGGATTCAGGATCAGGCCGAATGACATCTTCTCTTCATAGTTGCTGAAATAATAGAGTTAATATGGTGCTTCTAAACGGGCCAGGTTTTGCTGCTTATATGCAGCCGGCAACTATTGGTGCTCTCTTACTCACATGTTAGAGAAAGACACCAATAGTTGCCCGTTTAGGAGCACCAAGGTAAATGTCGCCATACAATATGTAATAGGGAATGGCGCCTACTCTTAAAAGTTCAAGACTTCAAACCACACCAGCGCCGCCAAGCGGGAACTAAGGCGTAATATGCCATTACTAACTGTTAAAGTTTCATCAATACTTAAAGCCTCCTCTTAAAAAGTCCATCGATTCATTCACAATTTGGGAATATCATTAATATGGATAGATTTGATGTGTAACCGCATCGTCAGAATCAGTCCAGATTCACCTATGTTACTTTACATACTACATCTATTTGGCAATTCGTCCCAATAAAGGAGAAAGAGGCCGTCATTGTGAGCGCAGATTGGGCGCAGCTAGAGCAGATGGCCTAAGTTCGGAACAAATGGAAATCTGTACTGAGAGACCTATACCATAGAGTAACTTATATATGTAAATAGGAACCTATACCCCTACTGAGGGCTGACAGGATGAGACGATGACGAATTAGCGGTTCGTTAACTAACGTGTCTGAATCAAAAATACGTAATATTTTTACCTTGCCTTTTTCGCTTTCTCCACGCCTTCTTTCACAGGCCAACTGAAATCATTCTCAGTCTGTTGTAGTATCAGTTCCGCGCGTTCGCCTAAACCCTTTGTGAGTAGTCTGTGAAGCAGATCCGACACTAGGGCCAGATGGTCGACGCCGTAGTTGAGTTTAGCCTCCTTGGTTGCCGCGTTGTAGACGCAAGTTTTGACATTCTGGAGGTCTTTGAATCTGTGGAAAAATGATTTGTTATTTTTGATAAAACTGGTGCAGAAGTTGGGTTGGCTGAATTGAGAGAGCGGGAGAAGGGGAAATGCACAAAGGCCCTGCACATGTGGGGCCACGTGAAGGCACTTTAACCCCCGTTACTGGTTCGCCAGCAAATCTTACATAACAAATAGTTCGCCATTGTTTGGTCGTTTGAGCGGTGTACTTCTGAGAATGAAGGGGTTAAAGAAGAATAGAATAGAGGCAGACAAACACTTCAAAATAATAACACGCCTCATATTCATGAGGGCTTCAAACACGGTCCATTGTGAACCATAAATGTGACTCAATTCAAACATCTATTCTCAATTCTCACCTTAAAATATGATCAAACTGCAACAACGGTGTCACAGGCGTCATAAAAAGCGGTATAAAGCTGTTGATACTCCCATTATCCAGGGTGTCCACCGCTAAAGAGCTCTCTCGCTTCAACACCTGATATGTGCCAGTGCCCATTTGCCAGGTCACATTGTAGTAGCCAGTCCTGTCAAGGAAGACTACAGGGAAAGCTTGCTGGAAGTCTTCTAGTGGTGGTGTGGGGTCATTGCCTTTGTGGAGAGAAATGCCTTTGGTGTCCCATTCAGAAGATTCTGGAAGAAATGTAGGTAGTCATTTGTTTATTTATTTGTTAACATTCGTCATTGCTTTGGTTATTGAATTTGTTGGTTTAGTAGATTTATGTATATGTTAATGAAACCTTAGAGTAAGGTCTTTTGACTATGATCAAGATTATTAAAGTCTTCACTAAATAAAAGGTCAGTTTTGACAGTTCTCGCCCATGAAGTTTTAACCCCTAACGCGTAGGTAATAGAAGCAGTTTTTCTAGGTGCAACTTGTATGCAACAGTTGGCTTTTATTACCTACCCATTAGGGGTTAAAACTTCATGGGCGTGAACTGTCAAAATGGGCCTTCTATTTTGTGAAGACTGTAATATTGTACTATAATAAGTAACTTACTCTTACTCATACCTAACCTAACTTATCATCATCTCATCCTGATACCACTCAGCAAGGGTATAGGACTCTATCTCATAGGAATAGCAAATTATTTATGGTCATGAAAGATTATAGGTACTCACTCAATGAAATCCACACATTCCTCACAATCTGGTAACTGCTCATAATGTTATTAATTCTCTTTGTCTGCACCAGGTGTGCAACTAGCATGCTGACCACATGGCCAGATACTTTCAAGTTCCTCTGCTGAAGCCAGATTTTCAGCAATATGATTGCCTGTTTCAAGTTATCACTTCTGGACAGAACTTCTTTCAAAAAGTTATGATTCACTGATGCTGTCAAGTCTTCAAGGAAACTGCTGTTGTAATATGGTGTTGGAGGACCAATTTCTGTATTGTTTTCCGAAGTTTCAGTACTAAATAACCAAGCTTCTCGTAGGTTGTTTCTTGTGGGACTGAACCGGTGCGGTTTGTACGCTTCAGACTCACAGGATAAGTGTAAACGGACTGTAAGGTAGTTCCCCAATTTTCCATTAGGTAAGAAGTCCAAAACAGGCTTGGATTCACATCCATTCAGCCAGGTGTATTGCAAATTCTTGATTGCTTCAAAATCCTTCAAGTGTGAAGCAATGTAAGCTAGATAAGCTGCTCTCTTTTTATGATATCTGTAGTTTAGTGAGTCATTTTTTGTGTAAGTTTCGGCAGGTACTGTTAAGTCTAAGTCTACTCTAAGTTTTGAGTTGATAGAGCATTCCAAAGCGTATGACCCTATGAGTTTTATATCTTTGAATTTGTGGAATTGAAACACACATTTTGTCTTTTTTAATTCACTGCCAATGGGTGACTTCACCTTTAGCTCTTTGAAAACTGCGTTTTCAGACAAATCATATTCTGTTTCTTTTACAATAATGGCATCCAAGTGTTTCTTGAATGTTTCAAACCATTGTTGGAATTTTGCTGCAGTCTTCTCCTTTAGTTTTACTTCTTCAAGTATTTCCTCAACTTGTAACCGGAAGAGACTAGAGTTGAACAAAGTTTCTGTTTCCTGTAGTCTGTTCAGCTCCCTCACAGTAGGCTGGCGAAACAAACTTTTTGTCTTCAACTTCTTTTTGCCATCACTGCTTGCAGTTTCAGTTGCGGGACGTTTCCCGTTATTATTCAGGATGGAGCCATCGCCATCATCTTCCGAAATGGAGCTTTTCACATCCTGAAAGAAACCATTTGTTTATTTCCGAGGGAATCGCGGAAAATATCAAAAGTTATGAACACGAAAAGCAAGTGGAGTTAGTGGAGTGCTTGTACAAAATTTGAAGGTTATTGAAAAAAAAAAGGCAGTATTGTTGCACTTACTCTCTTTACCATCTTCACAAAATGTGGATCCGAAATTCAATGAATATTAAAATAACATAAATTTTTACTCAAAATATAGGTTAGAGAAAAATAAACAACGTGCGATGCGAAATTGCGAATCTCTCTATCAAACCGAAAACTTTTTGACAGCTACGTTTAGTTTCATGATTCTGCCACTAGGTCAATGTTCTGCCATGTGGCAAAAGGCGTAAATATTACACTGCGCTAAATGAGACCACTAGTATTTCTTTGCTCTTTGGAGCATGCCTAATATTAGTGGAGGATAAAAACACCTTCAGTAGTTCCAAATTCGTCACGAGATGTCGTAGGTAGATGGGGTTGGTTTTTTTATCGTTCATCCTTAATTTCATTATAAAAAGGAGGCCAGACGGAATGACGCTCATTCCCTGGCAGAACGGAAGGTCGCTGGTTTGGGACGCGACCTGCGTAGACACGCTGGCCCCGTGTCACCTACCAGCGACCTCTGCCACGGCCGGCGCTGCGGCGGCAGCGGCAGAGGGTCTCAAACGACGCAAGTATGCCGCACTTGGCGAAGAATATATATTTGTGCCGTTCGGTTTTGAGACCCTCGTGCCGTGGGGCCCAGACGCCCGACGAGCACTTAAAGATATATCTAAGCGGCTCGTCGAAGCGTCTGGGGACCAGAAAGCTGGCACCTACCTCGCTCAACGCATTGGCATTGCGATACAGCGAGGTAACGGTGCCAGCGTTTTGGGCACCCTACCGCCCGGCAGCGATCTGGGCGAAATTTTTGACCTAGTTTAGTTGTAGTTAGTTTAGTTTTTACGTATACTTTAGTTATAATTAATCATTTGTTATTGTATATAAACTGTAATTATGCTTTGTCTATCTTTTATAAGTTTTCTGTATGTCAATCATTTTACAATAAAATTCTAATAAATAAATAAATAAATTTATAAAAAGGTGTTTATTAGATAGCTGGCTGGCAGTCACTTTTCATACTAAAGTGCTTTACTTTTTGCGAGGAAATGCGTAGTTTTTCTGGAAATTTAAATAAAAATTCGACAATTTTGGTGAACGAAACGCAATTTGCTACGAAAATCAACCGAACAAAATAACAAAAGTACGATACAATCAATATTATTGTCAATATTGTCATGAACTTAATGTAAAAACTAACCTCAAAATATGGTTTTTGAGAATTTATAACAAAAGCCCCCTGGTTTGCGACAACTGAAACTTTACGTGGGAGGTCCCCTCCACTCCCCCTAGCCCCTCCGTCCCTTTCCCCCCCAAAAATCAGGTGTGTGTCCGTGATCTTACCCTTACCTTACTAAACCTTACCCCATGTAGGTACAAAGCCATCTGTTGGCAGATTTCAGAACTATTTTTAGCTGTCAGAAAATCACCTAATTTAGAACAGTGTCCGCGTTGATATGTATGAAATGTCACAAAGCAATGCAGAATCTAAACGCGCTTGACATATGTTCATCTGGCTGCTCTGCTGATGGGCTGATTGGATCTTATCTTACAGAATCCAACGTTGGTTGCAACAAGTCATCACAGTAGAAAACTTGGCATGCATTCTACTTTTGTTGGATATAGGTGAATCAGTTGTTGTTATTTACGTCAACACTGGAGGACGCTACGTCAACCAGCGTTGCCAACTCAGTGGAATTTCCACTAAATCTAGTGGTTTGGACACCCCTCCTAGTGGGGAAAATCTCGTTTTAGTGGCTGGTGGATTTATGTAGTGGTTCCGTCAAATACTGTTAGTGGAAAGAAATATGATCTAACACTAAATTTTTATATCGTGTTCAATAGGTAGCCGGAAGGGGGTAAATGTTGAAATAACTACCAGTTGCCATATAATGTCATTAGCAAAATTGGGAGAAAAGAATCATACAGTTCATATCTTAGAACTGATTGTAGTTCGTTTTCTGAGGATGACCTTTAATTCTGATTTTCTGATTTAAACCTGACCTAAAATTGTTTAAACTGGAATTTGTTTGCAAGTTTGTATGAAATTGAAATAAATGGTTGTATTTTAATTTTAGTCTTGTTTTTATTCCAAAAGGCTCAACTTTAGTTTCTGACCTACTCGCTAGGTTGTCCAAACTTTTTTAGCGTATCTATAGTTGGGGTCATTTATTCATCTTCCTGAAAGTTTCAGGTTGCGGAATTCAGTAGTTTTTAAGATATGATTTTTTGAAAATCTGTAAATATTGTAAAATTATGTAACAAAACGCAAAAAATATGCCAAAATCTATGGTCTGTGGTCAAAATACATAACTTACGTTTTGTTGTATGCATATATATTTGAAAAGATGAATCTATTTTAAACGTAAATTATCACTTTTGATAAATTAAAAGTTGTAATTTTTGTGAAACAGAATGCATTTGGGGTGTTGTCTGTCCGAGTTTTTGTTGGTTGGGCGGCCGTTTTGAATCCGTTTGGATCAATTATAGGTTACTTCCTGTTTGAACACTAAAGATAGGTTTGTTAGGTACACACTTATAAGCAGAACCGGGAGCCGGAGCGAGGCGACCCCCTACTCCTGGCAACCCCCCCCTCTAACCCCTCATCCCCTCCAACTCCCCCGCCCAAACAATGCAAAAAAACTTCAAAACTCAAAACTTTAAAAAATCATATTTCAGCAATTATGCATTTCCGCGGGAGGGGAGAAGTAGGGGAGGCATCTACCACCCTTCCCCTACCCCCTCTCTCCCTCAAGGTCAAGGTCAGTAGGTCAGGAACTAAAATCCTTATATTATGTAACCTCCAAAAATTAAAAAATCATATCTCAGAAACTATGCAGTTCCGCGCGGGGGGAGTAGAAGGGGGGGCATCCCCCCACCTCCCCACTTCCCCTTCCCCCCCTCCCAAGTTCAATTTCAGTAGGTCAGGAACTAAAGCCCTTCCCCACTTTTAGTGGGTTAGGGAAAAAAGAGTTGGCAACACTGACGTCAACAACAGAAGTGCAAGAAATCAAAAAATTCTAGCTACTTTCCTTTCAAAAAACGCATCAAATTATATTTAATTGTCCGCTGATTGTGTAAACATTGCAGCCATGAGTATGGCAAGCGGTACCACCTCGTACAATAACGACAAAGTGGTCACCGGTGAGGTGGAGTACCCTGCCAGTGACCCAGCCTCCGGAGCGTTTTTCCAACCTGATTTCAAGAAGTAAGTGAAGACTAACCATCTATTATTGAGCCCAATATACTTATATTATGCATGGTTTATAGTCTTGTGCCTGCTCGGTCATCAGAGAGAGCGCTCCGTACTAGTACATTTCAGTCAGTGTACTAGTACACTCTAACAGTTCTATTAGTACTATTAGGACGTTGGATTGGATGAATAAATAATTGAAACAAAAAGTAAACTTTAGAAAAGCCGACTTCCACAAACCCTATTTGATTAGATTGAGTTTAATACAAACTGTTACCCCTTATAACCCCCCCCCCCCCCCCCCCCTTGGGGACTTAATTTCGTCAAATCCCATCTCAGTGCTACCCCACGCTACTAAGGAACCTCTGTACAAAGTTTCATGACTCTAGGTCCACCGGTTTAGGATATGCATTGCCTGCCAATCAGCCACGCATTGTATTTGTACCTAGTATTGAGCAGTTCTGGTGGCCATATGTGGTCTTCATCAGCAGTTCCGCATCACAATATTATGCTTACCATGTGCATTTGCACGAGTTATTATGAAAAACACAAAAATCACTATAGGTCTGCCTATAATATTTGAAGAGTTCCCTCGATTTCTCCAGGATCCCATCATCAGATCCTGACCTGGTGTCAATGGGACCACCCTTGAGGTATTACCTATACGGCGAAAAAAGATTTGTTCAAATCGGTTCATAATTGGCGGAGTTATCGCGTAACAAACATAGAAAAAAAAAACATACGGGTCGAATTGAGAACCTCCTCCTTTTTTGAAGTCGGTTGAAAATGGGCTATTAGATTAACCTTTCTTGTCGTGCAGAGCAGAAACTTCAGGAATATTATACTCTGTAGTGTATTCACATACCTATTTATACAATTGTACGTGTCAGTTTGCATTGCAGAAATAAAAAGTTAAATAATATTAGATTTTCCTTCATACCTAAACAGGCTTAGGACTGTCATTCTAGTCTCTTGACTACTTGTCACTTCTATTAAAGTATAATAATAATGTAATGAATGGCTCCCGCGCCCGCCCCGCCATTCTCCTTCTCGCTGAAACGTTTCCTACGCTAGTCGCTAATCGGACATTCGTTCTATTAGGACATGACCGACCGACCGACCGAGCGAGTCGCTAATCGGACATTCGTTCTATTAGGACATGACCGACCGACCGACCGAGCGAGAATCTCGCTCGGTCGGTCGGTCGGTCATGTACTAATAGAACGAATGTCCGATTAGCGACTAGCGTAGGGAAACGTTTCTTTTCGTTCATTGCACGGTAACGTTTCCTAATCGTTCTTCGTACATGACCGACACAAGACTAATGGTTTATTACTTTTTAATTATAATTGGTTCCCTGAATATTTAATATCAAATCAATAAAACCATTTTTAGATTATTTCTGCAAAATTATAGTAAGTATTATTTTTTGCTTTCAGGAATGACGATCTTAAGTTGATGCTGGATGGTTCTAAAGACTCTTTGAAGCTGGAAGCTATGAAAAGAATCATTGGGATGATTGCCAAAGGGAGAGATGCCTCAGATTTGTAAGTTTTATAGGTATAGTACATTGCAGAAATGTAATGTAGGTACCTAACCATAATATTTATTTGAACCTAGAGGAATAGAAAAGACGTAGAAATATGGTTTGCTGGAAGAAATCTCTGGGATTTTTTTGAATCATTCTAGTTAAATTGGGGGGAAGGGAAGAGGGGGGTTTATAAAGTTAGGAAATGTATACTTTTTCAGATATGAATTTTACAAGTTTATTAAAATTGGAGGTTAGGTTCTAGATGGGGTTAGGAAACTAGATGGGGTCGCCTCGCTCCGCTCCGCTTCACTCGGCTCCGGGTTGTTCATAACGTTGTGACCTAACACAATCTATCTCTAGTATTTACACAGAAAGTGACCTAAAGCAACCATTTTGGTTTTTTGAAACTAGATGAAGTCACCTCGCTCCGCTCCGCTTCGCTCGGCTCCAGGTCGTTCATAATGCTGTGACCTAACACAACCTCTCTAGTTTAAACACAGAAAGTGACCTAAAGCAAACATGTCTACCTACATACCTTTGTGATATTCTCTTTTCGCAAATTTGCTTTCATCGTTGCTGATTTGCCGATTTTCGTTGCAAATTATGTTTTGATCACCGAAATTTCGCAATTTTAACCTTGAATTTTCAGAAAACTATGCATTTCCTAACAAAAAGAAAAGTACTTTTGGTATGAAAAGTGACTGCCAGCTATCCATAAACGACCTCATTACAATCAAATTCGACTGGAACAATATAAAAACCAACCCAACCAAATCTCTTATTAGAGATAAGCTCGCCTTTGTACACATTTTTTCTATGATAAGCTATTTTTACTGTCATGTGAGTACAATAAAGAAAATTACGAAATTACGAAATATAATAGAGCATACTTTTCTTGCGCCAAATGTGTGTCCATTTGTTTACTCTGCCTTTATTTTTAATGAGCATTGAGTAATGATATTGCATTAGATAAGATTACAATGGAGTAATATGCATATCATTAAATATAAATATTTGCCAAATTATGTTTGCAAAAACATTAAAAACCATATTCATGAACTACTATGTGAAAAACTACGAGGGAGGGTGGATGTCTAGCCATATACTACGGATGGTTACCGAGGGGGAGGAGGGGGGTAAAAAATGGATAAAAAGTGGTCACATAGTTTGGGTGTGTTCCCTTATATTATTGGTTGAAATAGTAACAATAGAATACCAATCACCCAGCTATGTTTAAAAAACATCCAGCCTCATCAAATGCTCAATTCTTTCAGATTCCCAGCAGTAGTCAAGAATGTGGTGTCAAAGAACATCGAGGTCAAGAAGCTGGTGTATGTGTACCTGGTGAGGTACGCTGAGGAGCAGCAGGACCTCGCTTTGCTTTCTATCAGCACCTTCCAGCGAGCGCTCAAGGTGGGATCATACTGACAATATCATACTCAGTCCACTACAGTTGCATTCCACATAACTTGTCCCTTAGCTGCTAAGTTGGCAGCAATTAAACCAGTGTTGCTAGATTGAAAAAGTAAGGGATAAAAATATTTAAAATGAGTATCAGTGACTGAAATAGAATTCTTACCTACACTGAATTATCAAGCCTTCAAAACAGGAGGAAAAAAACCCCAGGTCTTGTATGTTTAGTTTGTGATTTCACTGTTTCTGCTTTCCACGACACAGTGTAGCCTAGTGTGGGGCTAGATGCTATGTTTGTGCCTGTATGAAATGAAATATTGATTGAATTGAATGCAGCTAGATTCCACAGGAGTCATAATTCATATCATAATTGAATGCAGCTAGATTCCACAGGAGTCATAATTCATATCATAATTGAATGCAGCTAGATTCCACAGGAGTCATAATTCATATCATAATTGAATGCAGCTAGATTCCACAGGAGTCATAATTCATATCATAATTTCTTTATTGCACACAAACATTTGAAAATACAGGAAATACTTAGAAATAGTAAACAAAAGCGAGCTTATCTCTAGTAAGAGATTTCTTCCAGCAAACCAAGTTGAGATGGGACAGGAGTCTTCCGGATTTCAAGTACCTAGCATAGATAGTATAATATTGAGTCACTTTGATTTGTTAGTTCGTTATTTTGGCTTTACCAACTGCAATCTTCGTTCCCCAGGACCCGAACCAGCTGATTCGTGCGAGCGCCCTCCGGGTCCTCTCCTCTATTCGCGTCAGCATGATCGTCCCAATCGTCATGCTAGCCATCCGCGACTCGGCCAGCGATATGAGTCCCTATGTGCGCAAGACCGCCGCGCATGCTATACCGAAGCTGTACAGGTGACAAGATGTTGCTGATGATTCATCAGTCAAAATAACTGACTCGTCAGTCTGCTAAAAATTAACAAAGTGTGCATGGAAGACCGAATTTGGCTCAGTGAAGACGTAGAACACACACTGATAACACTCTTAGAAGACATTGCAAGGCAATACATGCGTCTCAGCATACACTGACTCTTCTTCTTCTTCTTCTTCTTTTTATTAATGGCGTCCTAACCTCTTTTGAGGTTAATTTTGCCAGTGTCAAGTGGTCAGGTTCTCATTTGAGAACCTGGAAATTATAATGTCTTGAGATGATTTGATGACTATGATGATGATGATTTGTCGCTCGTTAGCACTACCCGGGAAGGACGTGAAGGGCTGTGGGTTCCAAGTAATTCCTTCGGACGTGAGCGACTGCCTCCCCATACACTGACTCTAAAGTTGTGTATTGCATGATGTTTCTAGTGCGAGGCCTAAGTGCCTCTTCACGCACACCGGTTGCCGGGTAACCGGCGCCGGCTGACCGGTTGTCATTTCATACGATTGCCCGGCAAATTAGGCCGGGACGTATGAAAACGTACGTTCATAGCCATACACTTCATCGGCGCCAACATCCGGGAGCCGGCGTGTGTGCAAAGGCATTTAAGGCAATATGTGTGCCGGTATTGACTTCTTACCTCTTTGAAAGAGGCTTAACCATCGAGATTCTGTCCTGGTGTCCACAAGAATATCCTAGTGTGGGGCTAGAAGCCGTTTTATAAATCTTACTTCACCTCTCAGCTTAGACCCGGAGCAAAAAGAAGAGCTGGTCGGCATCATAGAGAAGCTGCTCTCGGACAAGGCCCCGCTGGTGGTGGGCTCGGCCGCCATGGCCTTCAGTGAGGTCTGCGGGGACCGCATGAGCCTCATACACGGCAGCTACAGGTGAGGGACCCCGAGGGGCACAGGGCTTGCACTTTATAACGCCTTGCAACACGACAATTAATTAACTGACCATATTTTGGGGAATTATGTACCGATTATAAAAAAACTTTCCCCAAGAATCATATTATGGTCCAAGAAGTTAGTGTCGCCAACTCGCCACCGAGGGGCATATGAATTCACCAACCAACCTTACTAGGGCCCAGAAATTCATATCCCACGGAGGGGCACAGGGTTTCTCTGTACTTCGAGTGAAATTATTGACATAAGGCGAATTTACTATAATATTTCCGACCTCTCATTTGCATCTGTTCCACCAGGAGTATTATGTCCCCGAGAATAGGCTTGTGGCCTAGGTAATCCAATAAATCTAGGAACAAGTCTTAAGTTGAAGCATTATGTACAAAATGGCTTGACATTCTCAGAATTGTATATTTCCAGCAGATATATTTTATAAAGTCAATTTTGTGCAAAAAAAGACAGCATTTGATGGCACTCTTACATGACGTCATTCTGTTGTTATTTCATAGAACTCAGGAACAAAAGTTCCGTTTTGACAGTTCATAAAAAGAAAAAGTATCTATTTTGACTTGACAGGCCACAAGCGTATTATGTCACCGAGAGGCATCAGTCTCCTCCAAGTGCAGAAGTAGAGTAGAGCAATAGCTCGGAATATTAAATGGACCAATGAATAATTTGTTTGTATGTTTCCAGGAAGCTCTGTCTCCTGTTAGCGGACGTGGACGAATGGGGTCAGCTGGCATTGCTTAACGTGCTGACAGTGTACGCCAGGACTTGCTTCCCGGACCCTAATGTTGATGTGAGTTCTCATCTTACAACTATTTTGACCTGCAAACTGTAGGAACATGTACAGACCGGGTCAAATATTTTTGACCCTGGACGTCGTGCGAACGAGAACTTGAGATGTTAGTAAACGTCTCTTGTATCCCCTTGTATGGGGAACCTATTTAATTCATAAAATCTTGTGTTGTTCATTATTTGTTTCTGTAGCGGCAATAGAAATACACATGCTGTGAAAATTTCAACTCTCTACCTATTACGGTTCGCCCCACAGAGCCCGCTGACGGACAGACGGACGGACAGCGGAAGCTTAGTAATTGGCTCCCGTTTGGCACCCTTACGAACGGAACCCTAAAATTCGAGGGGTAGCCTAGGATGATATTTCACTTTGCTTGCTGGCAAATAACTGTCAGAAGTTTCCAAGCTGCATTCACATTATATTTCAATCATTCAGGGTGTCTCCGACACGGAGAGCGACCGGCCCTTCTACGAAGACAGCGACAGCGACAATGACGCCGACGACAAGCGTCGCCGCAAGTCGTCGCCGACCATGGACGCGGACCTCAAGTTGCTGCTGCGAGCGGCGCGCCCTCTGCTGCAGAGCAGGAACGCGGGCGTGCTGATGGCAGTGGCGCAGCTGTTCTACCACTGCGCGCCCGGTATGTGCCCTGCCGCCCCAAGTGACGGATACTCCAAGTGACTGATACTCCAAGTGACTGACCCCCTACCAGTAGAAATCTGACCACCGAATTGATTCTTACACACGTGCCTCAAACACCCCAAAAGACTGACACTACAAGTGACTGATGCTCCAAGTGACTGATGCTCCAAGTGACTGTTCTCCAAGTGACTCAAACACCCCAATTGAGTCTGACACACCAAGTGACTCTGAAATTAGAAAAATGCAAAAACCATAGACAAATAAGCAAAAACGCAACTAAAAATACCAAAAATCTTTGCGAGGCCACCATACAGACAGCGAGAGATTGATAGCACTATAAAGGCGAGCTTATCTCTAACAAGAGTATTGTCCACAGCACAAGACCTGCCCCCGGTCGCCAAAGCGATGGTTCGACTGTTGCGAGCGCCGATAGAAGTGCAGAGTGTGGTTCTCAACTCCATCGCCTCACTGACTGTCACTAAACGAGTGAGCTCACTTTCTTATTATGCATCCAAACAGGCGATTTCAACGGGTATGATGTACACGTATTTGTGTCGCAGGCCGATTGAATTAATAAGTGGTGTTTGAATTAATTATTACGAGTTGTCTTCGGTCACATTTTACAGCGGTATTCGGCGATTTTGTTCGTCCAATGTCACTGGCTAAACTTGGGTGCGAATATGCATCTGCCGGTCCGTACACCCCTTAATGCATGGCCTAACCCGAAATGCACCGCGGTTTTCAATCTAATTGTTTAGTAATACAGTTCAAATCCAATGAAACCATATATGGGTTAGTATGCAGTTAGAGGAAGACGGGAAAGGACACTATCCTCGAAACAATAGAACTACGTCCTAGAGAGAGTGTTTTATGCACTGCCAAATATGATGAACCCGTTTGTTCCATTGTTCCAGTCCCTCTTCGAGCCATTCCTCAAATCGTTCTTCGTTCGCACCAGCGACCCGACTCACATCAAGCTACTCAAACTGGAGATCTTGAGCAACCTCGCAACTGAGGCGAGCGCGTCGACAGTGCTGCGCGAGTTTCAGACTTACGTCACCTCTAACGACAAGGCCTTCGCTGCTGCTACTATACAGGTGACTTTATACAGTTAACTGACTTTATACAGGGTGTAACTGAAGGGTGTAGTCATATTTTAGGGGGTGGTTAGGGACATCATTCTGAGTAACTTTCACTATGAAACTGATTTGATCAGAGCATTTTTATTTTTCATTGCTCCATACATTTTGGTCCGGGGTTGGACAGTTGATTTGTATAGAGAAGTGAAAATTAAAGTTGCTCTGATCAAATCGGTTTCATAGTGAAAGCTGCTCAGAATGATGTCCCTAACAACCGCCTAAAATATGACTACACCTTACAGTTGACTTCTGTTTATATAACAAGTAGCTTCACTTTATACATCAAACTAGAGATCTTGAGCAATCTCGCCACACGGCAGCGAGCGCGTCGACAGTGCTGCGCGAGTTTCAGACCTACGTCATCGTCACCTCTATTGCTGCTGCCACTATACAGGTGACTATTATACAGTTGACTTCACTATACAAATGAGACATCAAACTACTCAGGCTTATTGAGTATCTTCGCGAGAGAGGTATCGCTGCTGTTTCTTTATAGTCTTTAATATACAGTTGACATCACTACCGTTAATTTCACTGTACAGTTGACTTGAGCATACAACTGACATGTTCTTATTAATCAAACATCTCTAGCTAGAGAGATCTTAAGTTACCTCGCGATAGAGGCTTGGCTGCTGCTAATATACAGATGACGTTATTATGCAGATGACTACAATATACAGTTGACTATACAGTTGTGTTTAATATATTTATAGTTGATTTTACACATTTCACCAGAACTATCAACAATATTAGCATATTTGACCGAGCAAGTGAAGCGTCTCCGTTTCAGGATTGGCCAAAAAAGCTTTCGTTTGTTTGTTTGTTTGTTTGTTTGTTTGTTTGTTTGTTTGTTTTCCTGTTCTCCTCTACAGGGCGCGTTTCTCAACCGATTCGCGTGAAATTTTGCGAGTAGGTTGAACAATTAAATAGTTTTTTTTTGTCGAGCCAGTTTGGGCGGAGATATGGGGTTTTAAAATGTAAAAAAATCGCTACAACCCAAACGGCTCGATGGATATTAACAAATGAGGTGTCGTTGGATTCGTGAGAGTGAAACAGATTATATAATTTTTGTAAAAAGTCAATAGGTTGTATTTTCGATCGCAAAATGTAGTTTACAAAGTTATTGGTGCGGCTACTTTCATACTGCATGTCCGGTCGCCTGCGCCTTAAAGTATACGGGCGGTCATATTAACGAGTGGATTACGCTTAGACTGCTTGTATACTTTTATGCGCAGGCGACCGTACGTAACCAGGTACATTCATAAGTTTGTATATGTTATTCATTCATAAGTTTGTGTGTTAGCAGTTCAGCTTCCCCACCGACGCACTCGCGAGGTCTACAGCTCACAGAGCCACTAGTTATGTTTGTGTGTTAGCAGTTCAGCTGCCCCACCGACGCACTCGCGAGGTCTACAGCTCACAGAACCACTAGTTATGTTTGTGTGTTAGCAGTTCAGCTTCCCCACCGACGCACTCGCGAGGTCTACAGCTCACAGAGCCACTAGTTATGTTTGTTTTGTTATTGTCATCTTGATATAATCTTATCTTTTAAAATGTCTTTCAGGCAATCGGCAGGCTAGCGCTGTCTATCGGTTCGGAGACGGAAACCTGCCTCAACGGACTACTGCAGTTGCTGTCTAGCAAAGATGGTGAGTTGATTTCCTTTCAATGACTTTTCTTTGGCCATAATAATATAACTAGCAGCTTGATAACTTCGGACAGTCGGGCATGGCCACTAGCCCGACACCCCTCCACCAACCCGCACTGAGCCAGCTTGGTGGAGTATGGCTCAATCTTACTCGGATCCGAGTAAAGGCCCGTGCCCCTCGGTGGGGTCATTCATGGACTCTGTCTGTCTGCCTGCCTGCCTGCCTGCCTGCCTGCCTGCCTGCCTGCCTGTCTGTCTGTCTGTCTGTCTGTCTGTCTGTCTGTCTGTCTGTCTGTCTGTCTGTCTGTCTGTCAGTCAGTCAGTCAGTCAGTCCGTCCGTCCGTCCGTCCGTGTCGGCATCGCGTGAATCGCAGGTCTGTGGTCCCCTATAGCTATAGGGCTATAGGGACGCCTTCCAGTCTAAGCAATCGAACGCTACGACCGTTTAAGCTGTAAGATAGTTTGATTTTCAATCGCAATGAACCCAACACTTATAGGGTACTTCCCGTTGTACTACTATCATGAAATTTGGCACAAAGCATGGTGTTATAGCACAAGTCTGCACAAGTAAAGGGAAAAATCTGAAAACTGCAAATTTCTGTCTTTCTGCAAAAATATGTAATTTGTTTTACATGTCTGACATCATATTTTAGTTTTTGTATGTGGAATCTTTGATTCGTCCAACAGAATGGGTGGTGTGCGAAGCGGTGGTGGTGGTGAAGCGGGTGGTGGGGCGCGGCGCGTCGTCTGCGGGCGCCGCCGTGCGCCGCGCCGCCAAGCTGCTGCGGAGCGATCGGTCAGTGCGGATGAAACGCTTACGATCCAGTTTTTTCGGAGATTTTCGAAAAATTTTTGTTCGTTGAAATATGTGTAGGTGCTAATAGATACATATAGTTAGTGATGTGCCGATTCGATTATGCCATCTGACGCACAATAGATTAATCGATTAATAATCGTCTCTGGAGCGGTGGAGCGGAGACTGCACACAGACACGGCTAACAACAACCGAAGTCAAACATTCTTCGTAAAATGGTTTAACTGTATCATTAAACATAAACATTTACATACAGCCACATGCATTGCTTCTGGCCCCACACTAGGATACCCTGTATCGTGGGAACCAGAAACAGCGACATCACAAACATGTAAACATGCAAGACCTGGGTTTTTTTTCCCCCAGCCGGGATTCGCACCCGGGACCTCTCGCATGGTAGGCAGATGCGCAACCGCTGCGCCACAGAGGTCGTCATATCACGATAACTGTAGTCAAAACATGACCCCCGATGACGAGTGCAGCTGAGTAAGACCAATAGGAGTTCAATAGTTCAATAGTATTTATTCATAAACAATAGTACAATTGTGTGTGAAGTAGACATTGTGGTCGATTCTCTAGGTTACACTGACTAAAATTACTTGACAATATTAAGTTTGATAGCTCTTATGCGGACGCCATAGATTCCATTTTCGAACTGACTTTTGAATTATTTTAATGTACTGATGAACTAATTCAAAAGTGAGTTCGAAAATGGAATCTATGGCAACCGCGTAAGAGCGTCGGAGCTAATATTGGGGCAAATTCTCTAGGGCACACATACTAAAATTACTTGACAATATTAGCTCCGACGCTCTTACGCGGTTGCCATAGATTTCATTTTCGAACTCACTTTTGAATTAGTTCATCAGTACATTAAAATAATTCAAAAGTAAGTTTGAAAATAGAATCTATGGCGATCGCATAAGAGCTGTCGGACTTAATATTGTCAACTAATTTTAGTGAGTGTAACCTAGAGAATCGGCCACATTGTCAAGTAATTTTAGTGAGTGTGTCCTAGACAATTGGCCCCAGTGATTAAAACTTAAAAAGTCATATAAACGGTATAACAGTTCAATGAGCTGAAATATAATAAAATGTAACTTAAATTAAAATAAACTAAAAATTAAATTAAATTATACCCATATGAAAGATCTGTGTTGATGACGGGACATTATGTTGCGTGAAATTAGCCGTAACATTCCGATTGCTGCCAAGGGAGTAAACTGTTGTATGTGGCAGTCAGTCTTCAAACAAAATACGTAAATTTCTGGTTTGATAGATAGTAAGAGCGTGTTGTTGTCAGGCTGGCGCCGAGCGCCCGCGCCGCCGCCGTGTGGCTGGTGGCGGAGCACGGCGCGAGGCATCCGCGCGCCGCCGCCATCTTAGCGCACATGGTCGACAACTTCACGGAACAGGTACCTACGTTTGTACCGCAAGCTACTAGCTAAAGGCACCCTCCCACTGGACAGACAAGCGACAGACAGAAGACATTGAACGGGACTTTTCACAATAGGCTTTTTTTTATATATTTTTTTTTTATATTTTATTTATTTATTTCAAAAAAGAAAAACAGAAGAGTTTACACAATTTGAGGAACTTAGCTAAAAAAGTGACACCTAGATATTGGAACAACTGAGCCCGAGCTAGGTGTAAACCTGTATTTCAGGCTGCAGTGCTCTTCCCAAAAAATATATAATTTGCTAATTCGTACACGGTCACATAACATTATAAAAAAATTAAGCAAATAAAGAATGACACTGAATAAAAACAATGAAATAAAAAGAAATAAAAAAAGACAACATGGTGAGTGGGTGAGCCTCTCTATGTGTAGTATGAGTGTGAGTGAGTGTGTGTGAGAGGGTGTGTAAGATAATAAATCAACGTTACTATGTCCATATAGTGTCAGATTAATAAAATATGCATTATTAACATTTTAAAAAGGGAAATTATTTTGTATGCTGGTAGTTAGGTACTTATCATCAGTAAGTCCTCCGTCTTATCGTAATTAAGTAATTGTAACGATTTATAAACAATCTTTTTAAGATTATAAGTGGTGACGTTATAAATATCAGCTGCTTCATTAATTCTATTATAAATGAAGGGACCGAGGAAGCAGAAGAATTTATGGGCAAAGGACGTTCGGAATAATGTATTGTCCAAACATACCCTATCCTTACGCCGTCTAGTCAGCAGGCTGGGGTTATATACTAAATAAGAATGTTGTTTTAAAACAGTATGATACATAAATAGTTGCCTTACCGTAAGTACGTCACAAGAATTATAAAGGAGATCAGTGGGAAAAAGGAGGGGGCGGAAAGTGGAAACCTTGAGGACAGCTCTTTGCGCACGTTCTAATTGAAGGAGAGAAGTTTTCGATGCTCCTCCCCACGAGGTAATGCAGTAGGATAGCACAGATTGACAGAGTGCCATAAAAACTCGTTTAATCAATCCAGCATCAGCGACGTGGCGGAGTATTTTGAAAATGTATATAAGTTTGCGAATCCTGCCAGTTACCATGTGAATATGGGCACCAAAGGTGAGATTCTGGTCGAGAAGAACACCGAGGTATTTAATAGTTAATGTTTTAAGGAGAGTTGGGCAAGAACAGGTTCCACTACTAGGGTCTGTGCACTTGTGGGCAAATATCGAACCGTCGTATGTGCTCTGAGAATTTCTAATGGAGAAGGCAACATACTTAGTTTTATCAGAGTTTAGAGTTAATATGTTGTCCAGAAGCCATTGGGTGGCTTTATTAAATCCACGCTGGGCAACCTCATAGGTCTCCTCCCAAGTTTTTGCAGAGAATAGAAGGGCAGTGTCGTCAGCATAAGTAATTACTTTGCCATTATCGGGATTTAGCTCACATAATTCATTAATGTAAACGAGAAAAAGTGTGGGGCCTAATATGCTGCCCTGTGGGACACCGTACGAAATTGGAAGATCACCGCTACAGTGATCGCCTATTTTTACATATTGGGAACGACCAGTGAGATACTCCTCAAATAACTTTAACTGCACCCCTCGTATACCAAGTCGGTCTAGTTTTTCCAAGAGGATGGGGACAGAGACCGTGTCAAATGCCTTAGCAAGGTCAAGGAAAATGCCTATGACCTTCTGCCCACGATCAAGGTTTCTTACCACATAGTCAGTAAGTTCGTGCACAGCATCACTAGTGGAGATGGCATTTCGAAATCCAAATTGGCAAGCAGACAATAATTTATTTGATTCAAGGTAGTTACTAAGTCGAGAGTTGATAATTCGTTCCAGTATTTTAGAAATAGAAGGCAGGATAGAAATTGGCCTGTAATTATTGACACGATCTCTATCACCGGCCTTGTGTATGGGGAACACCATTGACCGCTTTAGGGACTCGGGGAAGACCCCGTCAGTAAGACACATATTGAAAATATATGTTAGAGGTGGAATAAAGAAGTTTTTGTAGAGCTTAAGTAGACGGTTCGAGATGTTATCCCAACCAACAGCACACACGTTCTTCAGACCAAGAATTAATCTTTCAACTTCACCCGTGTCGGTCCCCAGCAAGGCAAATGAGGATTTGATTCTGCTCGGTAGAAATTCAGGATTGTTGCGAAGTGTAGGACCCAAAGCTCCGTAAATTTTTTCAGCAAGATCCTTACCAACATTAGCGAAGAATTTATTTACAACGTCGGTAGAATTTGGATTTTCAGATGTACCCAATAACTCAGTAGCAAAGCTTTTTGATTTGGCAGTGTTTGTAATCCCTTTTATGGTTTTCCATAACTCCTTAGAGTTGTTGCCAGCCTTAGAAAGTTCATGCTTTTCATGGGTTCTCTTGAGTTTTTTAAGAAGGTTATTACAGAAATTTCTGTATCTTTTATAAGTGGTTTTGAGGATGGGGTTTTCCGGAGCGGCAGTAAGCCAAGGTAAGCCAAGAAATCTAGGAACAAGTCTTAGGTTGAAGCATTATGTACAAAATGGTTTGACATTCTCAGGATTGTGTATTTCCAGCGAATATATTTTATAAAGTCAATTTTGTGCAAAAAAAGACAGCATTTGATGGCACTTTTACATGATGTCACTTTGTCGATATTTCATTGAACTCAGGAACAAAAGTTCCGTTTTGACAGTTCATAAAAAGTATCTATTTTGACTCGCAGGACGCAAGCCTAGTGTCTCTGTGCAAGAGAATACAAAGACATAAAACGCATGTTTTCTCGTTATGTTCCTTCTATTTCTATCGTGCCGTGTTCCCGACTTGTCTGTCCTGCCCCCTAGACAAAGTTAAACGCTAACGCTAGTGAAACGATATCTTTTTATGTATACGATTTGACATTTGGCATCGCTAAGGTGACGTCACGTAGCGATCCAAATGTCAAATCGCATACATAAAAAGTTATCGTTTCGTTTCGCTATCCTTAGCGTTTGACATTGTCTACAGGCACAGCAGGCATTGCGCTAGTGGCTAAACTTACTCAGTGGAGCGATAAGGCAATTTACAGTTTTCTTTGTAACATACCACTGTATTGCTGCAGCTCTTTGTAACATACCACTGTATTGCTGCAGCTCTTTGAACCATTTTACAAAAAGATAAACAACACGAACCTACTATGTCCCACGCTCTGCCCAAAGGCCTCTCTAATCTATCTTTAGCGGTCACCTTTCAACCCTCAACCCATAAAACCGACTCGTCATTACATCCCTTCCAGGGATACCCACCAGACCCACGTCTTTCTCCTAGCACTTCCAATATTCATATTATCTCCAGAGAATTATTGAGCGCAGCGTTCTCGGTATTAGGCGTTTAGTTAGACCGGATCCGAATTACAGGGCTGCGCTCCCGGACAAAGATAATAGATGTAGCTCAGAAGGCTGCCAACTAAAGTGGGACTGGGCCGGCCATGTAGCTCGAATGCTGCCGAATAGCTGGGCTGAGAGAGCCACAGACTGGCTCCCGGAACATGCAAAGAGAAGCGTGGCCGACGCAGGAAGAGATGGAGTGATGAGTTAGGTCAATGGGGACAAGGA
>OY735260.1:10395187-10431647 GCA_963457715.1 Argyresthia albistria
AAAAAACCGACTTCCACAAACCCTATTTGATTAGATTGAGTTTAATACAAACTGTAACCCCTTACCCCCCCCCCCCCCCCCCCCCCTTGGGGAATTAATTTTGTCAGATCCCATCACAGTGCTACCCCACGCTACTAAGGAACCCCTGTACAAAGTTTCATGGCTCTAGGTCCACCGGTTTAGGCTATGCGTTGCCTGCCCGCCAGCCACGCATTGTATTTGTACCTAGTATTGAGCATATCTGGTGGCCATATGTGGTCTTCATGAGCAGTTCCGCATCACAATATTATGCTTACCATGTGCATTTGCACGAGTTATTATGAAAAACACAAAAATCACTATAGGTCTGCCTATAATATTTGAAGAGTTCCCTCGATTTCTCCAGGATCCCATCATCAGATCCTGACCTGGTGTCAATGGGACCAATGGGAAGGTAAACCCTTTCAAACAAAAAAATAATTTCCCAAATCGGTCCATCCGTCTAGGCGCTATCGGGGAACATACATAAAAAATAAAAAATAAATAAAAAACAAATATCCGGACGAATTGTAAACCTCCTCCTTTGGGAAGTCGGTTAATAAAAAGCAAGCACGAACATGCACACTCACACACACATACATACGCACCCTCACACACAAACCCTCACTCTCAACCGTATAACTATCGTCTTTTTAGTCGTCGTCGAGGTAAAAAAAACCTCGCAATCACAATCAAAATTTCCTCTAAAGCCGACAATGTCAATTTGGTACGAAATATAATATTGTAGTAACACATACAATACATGCGCGTACGCTTTTCCAGAGCCAGCCGTTTTACCTCGAGCCAGAGAGCGATGCCTCAGGGTCTGGGTCAGACTCGTCGTCCTCTGACGCTGACGGCAGCAGCTCCGGAGTGGAAACTGATGAGTAAGTTATAAGTGTGTGGGCCTTAACGCACAGCGATTTTTTTACACGTGTTTTTTTTCCGCAATTCTGTACAGGGTGTAGTCATATTGTAGGGGGTTGTTACGGAGACCATTCTGAGATTTTTTTTCTAGGAAACCGATTTGATCAGAGCAACTTTATTTTTCATTGCTCCATACGTTTTGGTCCAGTCAGTAAGCTGATATGTATAGAGAAGTGAAAATTAAAGTTTCTCTGATAAAATAGGTTTCATAGTGGAAGTTGTTCAGAATGATGTCCCTAACAACCCCCTAAAATATACCCTGTAAAGGAGTAGCCTCACTGGCGATTTTTTTTCCGCATTTTTCTGCATACAATATAGCATTTTTTTCCGCGCATATTTTATTCGCGCGGAAAAAAATAGCGGTGCGTACGGGCCCTACCAGCTAACAATGGACGTGGGTTGCACAAGACCGAGTTGAATGGCGTGAAATGAGGAGGCCCATACTCGGCAGTGGGTGACAGGCATGATGATGATTAAACTCGTGTTAAATCCCGATCGTGTTGGAAGTATCTGCTAATGACCGTATTCATTTTGGTATATGCTAGATTCCTATCAGAACAGATTCATATAGAGATGAGTTACCATAGTTTAAGAACACAGGATAGGTATTAGGTTCAGTATTTTTCGTCCTTCGTGTCAAGTCATAATAAAATTGCAGGTGATAGATTCGATAGTTTTACTTTATGATGGGAAACATCATTAGGAAACCTTCAATCGCCAAAAATGCTGGGATGAGATAGCCCTCTTGTCACGCACAATGGCGTTTTGAATATCTGCCTAAACGTGGCCACAATAGGCTCGTGGCCAGCCAAGGTAATCCAATAAATCTAGGAACAAGTCTTAAGTTGAGGCATTATGTACAAAATGGCTTGACATTCTCAGAATCGTATATTTCCAGCAGATATATTTTATACAGTCAATTTTATGCAAAAAAAGACAGCATTTGATGGCACTTTTACATGACGTCATTCTGTTGACGTCAGAACTCAGGAACAAAAGTTCCGTTTTGACAGTTCATAAAAAGTATCAATTTTGACTTGACAGGCCACAAGCCTATTATGGTATTAACATCTCGTTTGATGCTGCTTGAATCTCTGTCTTTACTCAGGATTCATTTTATATTATGTTTCAGAGCGGAGAGCGCCAACGAGGAAACTCCAAAGAAGGCAGAAAAGACTAAAAACACTAACAATTACATGTAAGTTCATTTTCTTAGCTTCTATTGGATCGGTATTTTTTCTAAGGAATGCTGTGTCATGGTTTTTAGCTAATAAAGCGATATGTTGTCAGCGTAAAGCGACGACCTCTTTGGCGAAGCGGTTGCGCATCTGCTTACCATGCGAGAGGTCCCGGGTTCGAATCCCGGCTGGGGACAAAAAAAAACCCCAGTCTTGGATGTTTACATGTTTGTAATGTCGCTGTTTCTGGTTCCCACGACATAGGGTATCCTAGTGTGGGCCAGAAGCAATGTATGAGCCTGTATGTAAATATTTATGTTTATGTAATGCTCCTATTCAGATAGTCGCAAAGTGTAACTATCTTTAATTTGGTCCGCGCGTAACTAAATATCATGGTGCTACAGGTGCCGCCATCCACGTTGACGCGTGACCTAGCTATTTGCATCTTCGTCTTTCAGCAGAGTGCCCCGATGAAAGATAAAGATGCAAATAGCTACGTCACGCGTCGTCGTGGATGGCGGCACCTATATCAAGGAATAGTAATTTCGCCCACTTCTAGTTCTTAGTTTTACAAAACTTGGTACCTATGCGTATATAGTTCATATGACGATACAATAATATGGTGGCACCGTCTCATTGGAGCTTGATGGCAGGAGAGGGAACCCTGGTACTCTTACTTGTAAACCCGTCGAGTTTGGGCTCATTTGATTCGTCTTTACAAGATCTAAAAGAAATCATTATTATCATTATTATTATTAAGTGTCTGTATTCTGTTTTTGTGCAATAAAGTAACAGTCCAAGTATAAGTATAAGTATCTGTTGACATCAATAGGGTATTTTTTGGTTATTAAACTACCATAAATAAATATATAGGCATGCCAGGATTGTAGCAAGTGGAGCCAGGTCTTTATCAATGCCTCTTTCGGGAAAAAGGCGTCAGCATAATATGTATGTATGTATGTATAATTAAGTTTTAAAATATTTTTTCTCCTGTGAAGGTTGTCGAGCTCATCATCGTCAGAAAGTGCCTCCGACAGTGAGAGCGACTCGAGCGAACAGGACAGCGGATCCGAGAGCTCCGACGAGAGCGAGGGAGACAGCAAGAAACCGGACAAACCTAAGAACGATGTTAAGGTTGGGACTATGTTTAGGTTGGGACTATGTTGAGGTTGGGACTATGTTAAGGTTGGGGCTATGCCGAATGTCCGATTTACGGCTGTGGAGAGCCTCTAACGACTGATATTAATAACCTATCTATCTATAGCAACTATCCATGATCTGCAGATTGCTAGTGTCAATTTTGACATGAATCCCATTTTAAGCCCGGTTACCAGTGGGTACCTCCCGTGGTACCGTCAGGGAGGGGGGGCGGGGGGAAAGTACGTACCCCACGCACGTCAGTCAAAAATATCCTGCCGATTTATTTTTTGTATTATAGCGTGTCTGGTGTCGTTCTCGTATAAATCAAGGATGTTCATTTTTGATGACAACATAGCACCATTTTATACGTAAAAAACTAGATTAAAAAAAAGAGTAAAAAATCATAAAAAACTGTTTACAAAAAAAGACAGGCAGTTGGAAAATAACCCTCCAACAGAGGATATCAGGGTGTCCACGCATGGGGGGGGGCAAGTGTCAGTACATAAGGATCTACCCAGTCCCCCAGATTGGGGATGGAGAAGGGAGGGCGAGGGGTACCACGGGTAACCGGGCTTATAATGCTCAGTTCAGTCCAGTCCAGTCCAGGGAACGCCGCTGCGAAATGCGTATGATGTGCCCAATTCTACGATCGGCCGCCGACACATACACCCTGCACAGCCTTTATTAGTAAGGGGGTTAGTTAGTTAATGAGGTTCTTTATTCGTTCACCAGCCCCAACAGCCTCCGCCGAAGGGTGACAAGTCCAACCTCGAGCTGCTACTAGAGCTGGACAGTGCTGCTCACTCGCTGCCCACCATGACGCCGACGTGCGGCGGGCTGCTCACCCCCGCCGGCGCCCCGCCCGCGCCCCGCCACGGTGGTGGTGAGTGTGTCTGTTGTCATGTCAAGGGGCCTGCGACACCCCGGTATCTTATACAGGACCTCAGGCTAGGCTGCTAACACAATGACCGCTCAGTGACAATGATGCGTTGATTTATGGACAACATTTTTCAAAAAGTAAATTCGTAATTTTTTTATTATACTCGTGTACAAAGGCAAGCTTATCTCTGATAAGATATTTCTTCCAGCAAACCGTTTAGAGTAGGATACAAAAAAAGTCCACAAATCCTCTTCGCAGGGAATTTGTAGAAAGTCTGCGCCGCCCCTCTACAGTTTGCGCCGCCCCTCTACAGTTTGCGCCGCCCCTATACAGTTTGCGCCGCCCCTATACAGTTTGCGCCGTCCCTATACAGTTTGCGCCGTCCCTCTACCTACAGTTTGCGCCGCCCCTCTACAGTTTTGGTAACAGACGGCACTGGACTGAAGTTTCCGGGGCGGCTTACGTTGCGCCGTCCCTCTTATCTCTTCGGTAAAATCGATCGACATTCAGTCCCTATAATAAATAAGGCCTGAAAATCCGACAAGGATTACGATAACATCAAGTATTTTACCTGTACAGACGACATCACCCCCGTCGGTCCGTACCACACGCCCACCAGCTCGGCTGAGCTGCTCTCGCGCGTGTCGTGCTCCGGGCTGGGGGTCTCTGTGCGCTGGTCGCGCGCGCCGCACCTCTACTCGCGCGCCATGCTCGCCGTGCACTGCGACATATTGAACGCGGCGCGCGAGACCGTGGACGACGTCCGGGTCGGCCGCAAGGTAACTGATGAAGAGAATACAAAGACATCTACATAAGCATATAAACTTCAGTCATCTTTCAGTCATCCTTCAGCATCAAATCAATCATACAAATACCATACATACGTCACAGCATGCTGAAGAGCGCAGCAAGGCGAGAGAGGTGCAGAGGACCGCGGAGCGATAGGGCTCAGCGACAACTTCACAACACACATCACAGCAAAATACCGACCAAGCAGGGTCGATCCATACATACCGACCGAGCAGGGTCGATCCATACATACCGACCAAGCAGGGTCGATCCATACATACCGACCAAGCAGGGTCGATCCATACATTTAGTCGATATATTTTGTTAAAATAAGCAAAAATCCATTAAACAAACTCAATATAAGTCAACTTAAGCAGCTTCGAGTCTTCATTTTCATCCATACAAAAGGATAGAAGCAGTCAACACACCATTCATCCAAAAGGCAACTAAAACCAAATTCAACTGATGACTAAACTGTGTGGTGTGGGTAGGACATCAGCGTGTAGCTTAATTGCTCTGTTAGATACTCGTTAGCTTTGATCAGCGTCTCGGAAACTGTAGCACAATCACAAACAAAGTAGGTATTCGACGGAATACTATCAAAAAGCAAAATGTCAGTGATTCTTGTTCTTTATGAATGACATCTATATATATAAAAATGAATTGCTGTTCGTTAGTCTCACTTAAACTCGAGAACGGCTGAACGGATTTATCTTATCTTAGTCTTGAAATGTTCGTGGAGGTTTAGGGAAGGTTTAAAAGGCGAGAAAAAATCGAATAATTACCGGGAAAGCCCTAAAAACAGCCCTTTTCTATTTCCCATACAAACGTTTTCTAGAGTCAATCGTTTTCTAGAGTCAATTTGAACTTTATTGCTATTCAATAAAGTTCATATTAAATTGAGGCAGCACGAAGTCTGCCGGGTCAGCTAGTAAAATATAATTTCCTGCGTTCTCGAAAACGTTTTACGCGCTGTCATCCGTTCGTGGTCGAGGCTCAGACGACTATGACGACACGATTACTGATGTGCCGTTGCCGGCAATATTGCCATTTGTCCGGCAATATGTCCGGGGCCCGGGAGACTGGACACATCCGGGTCGGGGGCGAGGTGTGTAGTGGACACTGGCGGTCGGCTTCCGAGACTCTGTTCTGTAGTGTGGTGACGCCCTCATCCCTATTATGGATACCTATGATATTACGTATGACTACAAATATAGATCAGTCTAAAACTAAGCGTTGTTTGATTGAGAAGTGTCAAGTCCTTACATGGCGACCTCGCCAGGCGCCGCACTTTTGCATTGCGTCGCAGTTGCAAGTGTTGGCGTTAAAACTATAAAATAGTGAAATGTAAAACTTTAAAGTATAATAGACATTAAAAATGAAGGACTGGGCCTGTGTGCTAGGTTTGGCCTTTATAGTTATCGTTTGCACCGGGATCTTCGTATCAGGCTTCTATTCGGTAGTGCGAGAGTTCATTCAAATACACCGTGATCAATAAATAAACACAAAAACATCATCATGGGAAAAACACAGTCAAAAGAAGAAATTATAATCGCCCAGAATGCAGCTGGAGGATCGAACAACGCATCCATAGAAGAAATAAAAATGCATCTGAGCACCACAAACATGATTCTTGGTGCTATGGTGTTTGTGTTGCTGCTGGCCGGATGTTTTTTTGTACTTAAACTGTACAAGGGTTGCCACAAACAGATGATTAGAAGAGAACTTAACAGCGGCTACCTACGGCGTTCGGTCTACCATAAGGATCGAAGGGAAAATGGTTCAGAGCAGGTCTAATGCAGAACGGAAGATAAGAAGTGCGTTAAATAGGCAGTGCGTATTTCGTGATAAATAAGTGAACTGCGTATGTGAGTTAAAACAGTGAGCAAAATAAAATCGTTATTTGGTGCATCGAGACTGTGCGAACACGATACGCGTCGACGAATATGGAAGCTTGAGACATTCCGTTACCAATAAGGAGAGATGAGTGTTAGCATGGACTTGAGGTACTTTAGGGTATACTATTTTTTAGATAAGGTATATAAAGTGAAATTCTAATTTACTTGTGAAGTAAATACATTTATTATTTTTGTGACGTGATAGAATGACAGATAAGCTTAGTGATATTTTAGATAAATTAAAATCATTAAGAGAAAGGCTAGTAAAACTAAATAAGAGTAAAAGAACTCCAGAAGCTCTGGATAAAGGTTTTAATGAAGCTTCACAGCATTATGCAGAATATATAAAATGTTCGAATACAATAGACGAACAAATAGACAGTGAGGAAATTAAGGGTTCCGATTTAATACAAATAAAGGAAATATGTATAAGAATTAATACAACATATACACAAATTCAGGAATTTTGTTCAAAGATTTTAAGCGAAGATACAAAAATGGCTGAGAAATTCGATTTAAAAACCGCTGTAGCTTTGTTGCCAATCATTGACAACAGCGAAAAGTCAGTTAAACAGTTAATATCGGCAATTGATATGTATTCTTCAATGTTACAAAATGATGGTAAGCTGACGTTGATAAATTTCGTCCTTAAAACGCGGCTTTCGGAAAGCGCGAAACTTAGGCTGTCGAGTAACTATGACTCTGTTTCAGGATTAATTTTGGACATGAAAAAACATTTACTCGTACAAAAATCATCTACAGCTCTACAGCAGAGATTATCCCGTGCGACCCAGAACCAGAAAAATATTGAAGACTATGGTAAGGAGATTGAAAATCTGTTCGTTGACCTGACTGTTTCGCAAGCCGAAGGAGATACGGCAAAGTATGAAATTCTGAAGCCAATTAATGAAAAGCAAGCCATAAAGAGATTTTCAGACGGATTGCGAAATGGTCACCTCAGTACTATAATTTCAGCTAGGAATTATACAACGTTAAAGGATGCAATTCGTGCAGCCAAGGACGAGGAGATGTCCTCGGGATCGACCGTTGGTCACGTTATGCAGTATGAGCATGGTAAAAGACAGGTTTACCAGCATTTTCAGCGTGGACAGAGAAGGGGGTATTCCCGCGGAAGAGACGGTTACTACAGTAATCGTAGGGGTCCAGCGGATCAGCAGTCGCGTGGACACCCTACTACTAATCGAGGACGCAGCCAGGGTCATAATCCCAGGTATTTTAACAGAAGCGGAAGAGGTAGGTACTACCCTAATTATTCAAATCGGGGTCATCAGGTAAATCATGCCGAATACCAGTACCAAGGCACGTCGGGAGGACACGCGCCAGAACAATCGGTACAAAATGAACACATGAATAACTCAACGTTTTTTCGAGGCTCATGAAAGTATATGTGCGTATAATAATTATAATAATGTCGAGTTAGATACCCATAATCAGCGATATAATTGGCTTGTAGATACAGGAGCGTCGCTGAGCGCCATCAAGTATGAGAAATTGAGACATCTTGACGTTCCACTCCATATTTGTAAGGTAAGAATAAATGGAGTGTGCGGAGAACTTTATTCGGAAGGCTTTGTTTATCTAACGCTTGTCTCAAATGGTAAAGAGTTTATACACAAGTTCCATGTGTTTAAGAACTTGTGCTGTAAAAGTGATGGAATTTTAGGACAGGATTTTATAGGTAAATACAAAGGCATCATAGACTATGAATTAAATAAATTTTCATTAAAAATTTGTAATGAACGGGTTTATATTCCGTTACGTATGGGTAACATTGGCCACAATAGTTACGTAATAGTACCATCTCGATCGGAGTCAATACACTTCGTGACAACTACCATGAATGAGGAATGTGTAGTTTATCCGTGTCAACTAAGTGAAGGAGTGTTTATGGCAGGGCTAGTAGTGAATCCGGTGAATGGTAAAATACCAATTAAAATATTAAATACTAGGGAATCCGACATTAAATTAAGTTATTTCAAACCAAAGGTAGGTTCATTGGCAGATTATGATGTGATGAACTTTGAAAAGACAGTTAAAAATTCGGAACGTGTGAAAAGAGTATTTACTGAGTTGAAATTAAATGATTTGAACGAAGAGGAACGATTGCAGATAGAACAAATATGTGCTAAATATTCTGATATTTTTCATTTAGAGGGAGACAAATTGACTACCACGAATATTTTTGAACAAAAAATACAGTTAAAACCAAATACAGACCCGGTATACACCAAACAATATCGGTTACCGAAATTCCAATCAGGTGAAATTAGGAAACAACTAGATAAGATGTTAGAGGATGACGTCATAGAGGAAACCAAGAGCCCGTGGTCGAGCCCTATCTTATTAGTTCCTAAAAAGGTAATTTCAGGAGAGAAAAAGTTTAGACTCGTAATAGACTATCGAAAATTAAATGAAAAAATTGTTGATGATAGATTCCCTTTACCAAACATTCTAGACATTTTAGATGCACTGTCAGGTTCGATCTATTTCACACATTTAGATTTATTTTCAGGTTACTATCAAGTAAAATTAGAAGAGAAGAGCAGGAAATGTACGGCATTCACTTATGACAAGCAATATCAAATGAAAAGTAACAAAAATAAATTACCAATTGCTTACGCCAGTCGAAGTCTTAATAAGGCAGAACTAAATTATCCAACCATTGAGAAGGAACTTTTGGCAATAGTTTGGTCAGTAAACTATTTCAGGCATTATTTGTTAGGCAAAAAGTTCAGGATCTTTACAGATCACCGACCGCTCATATATTTATTTACCATGAACAATCCAAGTAGTAGACTTACGAAATTTAGATTAAAATTAGAAGAGTACGATTTTGACATAGAGTATATTAAAGGCAAAGAAAATGTGGCAGCAGATGCATTGTCAAGAGTAATATTAACATCAGATGACTTGAAAGGAATGAGTGCTGATGTTGTGAATGTTATGACGAGACGACAGAAAAGAGACCAAGAAGATAAGGACAACAAGCAGGATTTAGCGGATACTAACACTTTGAAGAATGAACGGTGTGTACAGCCGAACATTGTCGAAATGCTTAGCAAACCGAAAAATGCTGTCGAGTTGATATTTACAACAAGTAAAGAAATGGAAAGAATGAAAGATGATGCAAGTAATGATTTATTTTTGTACGACTCACAAAAATACACGATTTATACCTGCCCACTCTCTCGATCATGTATTACGCGAGACGTATACGTGAGAGAATTTGAGCAGTTTTGTAAGAGAATCAATGTAGAAGAGATTTATGTAATGAGAGATAAAAGTAATGAAAAATATATAAAATGGCTAGCCAATGATAATAGTAAAACTAAAAGTAAGAAAACAAGTAAATGGTCCGGACCACGAATTTTCGTAATAAAAGAAAAACAAAGAATTACCGACAAAGATGATAAGTTAGTAGTGTTAAATGATTTTCATATACTACCTACAGCAGGGCATGCAGGTAGACGGAGAATGATAAATAATATACGTAAGTATTATACATGGACAAAACTTGCGCAAGACGTCAATGACTATGTTTCAAAGTGTAGTAAGTGTCAAACACAGAAACACTCAATACCAGTCAAAGAGCCCATGGTTGTTACAACTACGGCAATTTCGGCATTTGACAAAATATATTTAGATATAGTGGGGCCTCTAGTTAAGGATTATTTTAATAAGACATATATTTTAACCATACAATGCGAGCTAACGAAGTTCGTAGAAGCATATTCATTAGAGAGTAAGGATGCTATTACGGTAGCAAGAGCGTTTATTGAAGGTTTTGTTCTTAGGTACGGTATCCCCAAGGAGATTGCAACGGACCGTGGCACTGAGTTTTTGAATTCAGTTTTGAACGAGGTATGTACTTTATTGAAGATATCACAATTGACATCGACAGCATACCATCATGAAACAATAGGTTCATTGGAAAATTCGCATAAAAATTTGAACAGTTTTCTAAGAATACAGACTAATAATGAACTTAAGGACTGGAGCACATGGGTGCCTTATTGGTGTTTTAGCTATAATACAAGTGTACATTCGTCAACTAAATTTACACCCCATGAACTTGTTTTTGGAAAAGTATGTAATGTTCCAAGTAATTTAGTAAAACCGGTAGAACCGTTGTATAATTGTGAAAATTATCCATCCGTAATCAAGTATAGAATACAGAAAACACAGGAACAAGCTAGGAAAAATTTGATCCAATCAAAAATTGTAAGAACAGATAAAGCTAATCAAACTTGTAGAAGTGTAACATATAAACCTAATGACTATATTCTGTTAAAAAATGAAACAACAAACAAATTTCAAAATGTGTATAATGGTCCATATGTAGTGTTGGAAGATTTGTCACCAAATGTTAAGATAATTAAAGATGGAAAGGTAGACATTGTACATAAGAACAGAACTAAGATGTTCGTTAAATAGAATGTAATCAGTAAACTTAGTATATAAGTAACTACGTATAATCAATATATATTAAACTGTATAATCACTATAATGAAACAAAAAATAATGTAATCTTATTTTTTTTTCTCAATTGGATGGGTGGTGTAGTGTGGTGACGCCCTCATCCCTATTATGGATACCTATGATATTACGTATGACTACAAATATAGATCAGTCTAAAACTAAGCGTTGTTTGATTGAGAAGTGTCAAGTCCTTACAGTTCAAAGGTTAGGACTATAATTAGTTTGCGCGGGATAACATGGCAATAGCGGTCAGTGCACCGGCGCCGCGGCGGCAGTGGCGGCAAACGTCAAATCGCATACATTTTCTCAGCGGATCGATGACCCCTATTGCCATGTTCTCCCGCGCAAACTATAGCTGATCTGCTGACCGCGTCCGGGTCGGCCGAGGTATGTAGGTAGCACATCACTGTGTAGGTCATTGCTCTATTATATAATCATAATTCAAAATTTCTTTATTGCACACAAAGAGTTACTTAAGACAATATAAAACATAGAAAACGTGTACAAAGGCGAGCTTACCTCTGAGAGAGAGGCGAGCTTATCTCTGAGAGAGAGGCGAGCTTATCTCTTTCTTTTAATAAGAGATCTCTTCCAGCAAACCTAGGGTGGATAGGATTAATTAACAAAAGAAAAAAGTGTTAAGCTGCTTCCCCACCGGGCGACCCAGCGACCCGCGGTCCAGGCAGGCCTCCGTCACTGAATGTACTCGCGCGCTATAATTACCTACCGCCCGCGCCCTATAATTACCTACCGCCCGCGCCCGAGCTCTCGGGCGCCCGGCTATGGCCCGGCTGATCAAGTCAGTATGGTTGTCGCAAGCCAAGCGCACGCACGTTTTGAACTGTGTTCGTATCGTACGAGTATCTGCGATGCGAGGCAGCACTGCGATTAGTGTGAGATCGCGCGGTGCGAGGCGATCACAACTGTACGCTTGAGCATTTAGGCACATTTTAGCATGCAGCGGTTGCTGACGCGACGGAGTAGGCTATTATAGCAGCAGGTATTGGAAATTTCCTACTGAGTGAAGTATCTGTTACGTAGTAAATATTTAGTAATCTGTGGTCCAGGGTGTCTGTCGAGCTATAACCCTCACATTTGAAAGCTTCATGAAAATAAATTCTGACAATGCCAATAATTTGTGCGTAATCAGTGCTAATTTGTGCAAAAATGGACATAATTAGCGCAATCATAGTTCCGAAGTTATAGGCATAAGTTATTTTGGTATTAGGCATTTTGGTACTCATTAGCACTAATTAGACACGAATATTGGCATTGTCAGAATTCATTTTCATGAAGCTTTCAAATGTAAGGATTGTTTCCAAATGTGAGGATTACAGCTCGACAGACATTGCCTGTATTTTATTTTATTTTATTTATTGAACAAAAATCCACAGCCGTACATAAAAGTTAAACAAGAATATAGATTAAATAACTAGGCCAATTAAGGATTATGTAAATATAAGTTTGTTTGTGCTTAGTAATGTAATACCATAGACATTCTTCCACAGAGCCTGACCGGCGCCCGCGCAATGCACGAGTTCGCGCCAATCGCCGCTCTCGCGCCCGGCGCCAGCGCCGCCGCCACTCTGGGCATAGACTTCGCGGACTCCATCCAGCCGGCCGAGTTCACCATCGCCTGCTCTCTCGGTGAGATTACTAAAGGGTTCCTTCGGCCTCGGCTTTGCGTTGTAATCATAATCACCACTAGATTAGTATGCACTGCTGATAATACCTCTATTCCATAAACTGCTAACTCTATCATAATTTAGCGCAAAATTCGGCTTTCGGCTTCCACATACAATTTGTCGTGCTATTTTAGTGTCACGATGCAATCTGCCTCGCGATTTGTTGCTGCAACTTGTATTTCTCTCTCTGTCTATCTTCCTGTTCTGTCCTTCTCTAGCGGTTGCAACAGATTGCACGCCAGGTCGCATCGTGAGTAGAGCCCATAACAACTCATACGTCCGACGTCCACAAAAGAGCACACAGAGTCCACAGTTACGCCGAGGCGGTCGATTCTCCATTTAACCACAGGTTGCACGCACATCCCATACAAATTAGAATTAGTAACCCCTCGTAAAAAAGAGATGGCGGGAGGAGTAAGATTTGTACTTTAAACGCCATGGTTTCAGTTAACATACTTCTAGGTGAGTTAACCATGTGTTGAAAACGGGTTTGCGGCAGACATTGTTTTGGGCATTTCAAGTATGTAGGTAAACGAATAATATTTTTGCATCGAATAAGTACTCGAATCGGTAGCTCAATTCTCTATCTCTAATCTAAAGGCGTCTACCATGATGGATGGTAGACACTTCAGAACACAATTTGGTTGCATGATATTTGTCATAATATGTGGCAATGATTCTCTGTACGTTTAGTATGCCACGCTCGAGAAAGGCCCTTGTCTATGCACAAATGTCATTTTCTTTATCGAACCCGAGATGTCTCGACGTGTCTCGCTCTTGACGCACGCGGCGCGGGAGATGGACGACCATATTATAGACATGGCAAGTACTTGTAAGTCTGTTTCTTGACGACGTCAAGAGAGAGTAATAATTGAAACAAAAAGTAAACTTTAGAAAAAAACGACTTCCACAAACCCTATTTGATTAGATTGAGTTTAATACAAACTGTAACCCCTTATCCCCCCCCCCCTTGGGGAATTAATTTTGTCAAATCCCATATCAGTGCTACCCCACGCTACTAAGGAACCCCTGTACAAAGTTTCATGGCTCTAGGTCCACCGGTTTAGGCTATGCGTTGCTTGCCCGTCAGCTACGCATTGTATTTGTACCTAGTATTGAGCAGATCTGGTGGCCATATGTGGTCTTCATCAGCAGTTCCGCATCACAATATTATGCTTACCATGTGCATTTGCACGAGTTATTATGAAAAACACAAAAATCACTATAGGTCTGCCTATAATATTTGAAGAGTTCCCTCGATTTATCCAGGATCCTATCATCAGATCCTATGGGACCAATGGGAAGCTAAACCCTTCCAAACAAAAAAATAATTTTCCAAATCGGTCCATCCGTTTAGGCGCTATCGGGGTTCAAACATAAAAAAAAAACATCCGGACGAATTGTAAACCTCCTCCTTTGGGAAGTCGGTTAAAAAGTACCATGCTAAGCGTACTGGAAGAAAGGTCGTAAACATCGTTTTGGAGCATTGATTGGAAAGATAAAAAGTATTTGTCAACTGTGTGTAAACTTATTGAATGTAAAGATATTTTTGGAACACTCAATTGTAAATATATCTTTGACGTCGACTGTGCTTAACGATTGGAGATTGTCTTACACTCGCCATTCACGTGCAGGCGAGTTCCCCGCGTCAATAACGCCCCCTGTCGGCGAGTTGATGCGCGCAGTCAGCATGTCGGAGCGGCGCTGGGACCAGGAGCAGAGGAGACTGCGGGGTATGACAGAGGTGAGGGGAATGTTGCTTTGACAGCGCCTCGACTCTATACGCACATCGCATGGCAACAGCTATGGCGAGGGTGCAAAATACTGCGCCCGAGTTCTACTAAGTTCACAAGACTGCAATACGAGGTGTCTGGTATTCTACCAAAACCGGAATCCAATTCACAAGCGCCAGCGTGAAGCCAGTTTACTTCGTATTATACTGTCCAAAACGTACTTACGCTGGCGCCAGTTCGACGCCAGCTTACTTCGTTCTACTGTCCGAAACGAACTTACGCTGGCGCCAGTTTGACGCCAGCGTACTTCGTACTACTGTACAAAACGTACTTACGCTGGCGCCAGTTTGACGTCAGCGTAAGTACGTTTTGGACAGTATAATACGAAGTACGCTGGCTTCACGCTGGAGCTTGTGAATTGGATTCCGGTTTTAGTAGAATACCAAACACCTCGTATTGAAGTTTGTGCCAGGCTTGTCGTATGCTTGTCAAAAGTAGAATTCAGGCCCAGGACACCCGCAATCATGGAATGGATGGGTGAGCAATTCGAGGGTAATCGCTTCAATAGGTCGATAGGATACAACATACAACACACACATCCCATCCCGGCAGTGCCTTTTTACGTGACGGGAACTAGGCCTAAACCCAATATCATATTAATTGTATATTTTAAAAGTGTATAATATTTTAAATGTGTATATTTTGAATTTTTTAAATGTTTCTAAGTACCTATCTTAACCTTTATTTTTTTGGTTGTAAATTACGCACAACATTTCCCACTCTGCTAAGCATACCATGGCACCCACGATACAGGCTCAGCCTAGTGTGGGGCCGCAGTCTAACTCCTGTATAAATTGTATTTGTACAAACGATAACTTATAATAAACATAGCTTTAAGTCTTGCCTTCTAAATAAATATATTCTTATTCTATTCTTATAATTTCATAATTCTTTATTGCACGGAAAACAATGCAATAAAGAATTCGGGCCCTGCGGTTCGATACTCGCACCTTCGATGTACGGATATCAAGACCAATATTGACAGATTCCCATACGAAATCACTCGATATAGGTATAGATATCGTATATCGAATTCGCGAGAATCATGCTCCTGGTTTGTTTGTAGCCGGCGGCGGCGGCGCGGCGCGTCTCACCGTCGACAAGCCAAAAACGTCATTATGCGCCCTCGCTATTGCTCTATCGCCATGCGATTCGCGTGCAGAATCGAGGGCCAGCTACAAGTTCGTAGGCGACCGTAACTGCAGACGAGGTTCTTTAACCCCCTTCCCCCCACGGTGAATACTTTACCTCCCCACGGTGAACACTGTACCTCCCCACGGTGAACACTGTACCTCCCCACGGTGAACACTGTACCTAGTTGAGCCAAGCCTGGTATGCTGTACTAGCGTAGTAGAGACTTCAGAGCTCGCCGGGAGCCAAAGATACTTAGCGCGAAGTGTACCTACATAATTTTGCCGTTTATTAACTGTGTGAAATGGTTGCAGTGCGACAAGAAAGCCACTAAGCCTGGCGACGAGGAAGTGATTGTCCAGAAAGTGTTGGAGGCTGCCAACCTCGCTCCGATCACTGCTGCTGGGACCTATCTTAGGTAAGAGATAAATGCATTTACGTGGAGACAAAAAATCGGTCAAGTGCGGGTCGGAATCGCACACGAAGGTGCCGCACTATCGTATAACAAAACTAAAGCTCTCAAAACAATTACCAAAAAATTAATAAAATAAAAAAAAACGCGTGTAGCACCGTACACGTGTTAGAAGTAAAACTTCTGTAGCTAGATCATTAAGTGGTACCTATACTATACACCTATACCTACCTATACTAAAAGAGATTTAAATTTCCAATTTTGAGATCCAATCTCTGCTTCAAGTTACTTTTAAGTTTCAGACGTCCGATTATTTTAAATTATTTTATACTTGTACTTACTTTTAATACGTCATGTCATTTATTTCCCACCATTCCTTATCTACAATTTGTCGCGCTCGTGGTGATATACTTAACTCATTCAATAGTGTCACTACTATTTGCATCTCGCTCAGATTATATACCATCTGACGTCACGTCTTTAAGCCGTCTCGCTCAAATGTATGCATTGCTTTGCTTGTCTCTGTGCCCAGTCCCTTTATTTAATTGATCGAGTACGTATTTTCAACTATTCCAAGTTAATGTGTACCTGCGGGGCTACCATAAGGCTTGCCACTCACCTCAGTCGCGCAGATAAATGACAAAGAAGATGGCTAAATCAATATATGGACGACTGCCCCAGACATGTACAAAGACTTCTCAACAGCCAATAGCATTTAAATATTCATTCATAAATTTAATTTACTGCGTCTGTATTTAGTTTGTAGAACTTGAAGAAAAAAAAAAAATAGGTAAATAAGAGTTGTTACTCAATACTCCGTGATTCCAATATGATTCCGTGACCTTTGCCGTCGCTAGAAATAAGCACCATTTTGCAATAACATGCAACATAACGCCATCTAGCCACTCTTCTGGAAACCTCCTGTTTTCAACAGTTTTGCTAGTTGGCAATTATGTTGCATGTTATTTTTAACGATGGCAAAAGTCACTAATCAATGGCGGATTCATAGAGTATGAAGTGACAACTCTTAATTATTTAATCATTTCCTTCAAGTTCTACAAACTAACTAAAGACGCAGTAATTTATGAGAGAATATTTAAATGCTATTAATTGGCTGTTGAGAAGTCTTTGTACATGTCTGGGGCAGTCATTTTGCCAAATTGCCAACTCCTTTCGCGTCTCAATGATGTTTCTCCATATAATAGAAACAAAAAGTAAACTTTAGAAAAAACCGACTTCCACAAACCCTATTTGATTAGATTGAGTTTAATAAAAAAGTTTATGCCCTCACGAGGATTTGAACTCACGACCTACGATTGAGAGCCTACATCTTATCCGCTGAGCTACCTCAAAGATGTAGGTTGACGCGAAATTACCATCATATTGAAATGCGTGGGTGTATCAAAACAATTCTCATGTATGGCGACCGCCTTTAATTTGTAATATCTCTCGTATTTGTTGTTGTTTCGGCAACAGATATACATACATATTCTGTAAAAATTTCAACATTCTAACCTTAACGACCACCATCATATGACTATTGACTACACCATACTGTTACTCCCTGTATAAGTATTTAGCTGAAGTATTCACCGTGTCGGCAGGTTCGCCGGGCGCATGATGACGTCACAGGACCTGGTGCTGCTCTCGGTGCGGGTGGAAGAGGGTTCGACTCTCGTGCGAGCCAACTGCCCCAACATGGCCATAGCGTCGCTGCTTGCTAACGCGGTGGCGCAGGCGCTCGCGAGATAGGCCTGAGTCATCATCTTTGCTTTACGTTAATTCCCACTCATTAATATGAATTCAGTAAATAGATGAGATAGATAGATGTAAAGTAAATGTGTACATTATCATAAGTACCTATTTAGCTTATGTACTCTTTATGTTAATATCACCTTTTATATACCTATTTATCGAATAAATACGGTAGTGAAGTAATACTAAAGACTACAATACAAACTGATTTTAATCTTTGTTCTCATTCAAAAATAATTATAAAAGTATTCTTGAATATACCATTATATTTATAATGCTATTTTTTTTAATAAATGATACTTACACAACAACCTACAAACGCCGGAACGGAAATACTTGGATCCACATATCAAATTATTTAATCTTATCAAAACTGGGATGTAGGTCGCAATATACACACGAGTGGTTGTGAAGGAGGTTTATTTTATATTCAACTACACGAGTGGTTGTGTTGTGAAGGAGGTTTATTGATTGAACTCAAAAGTGTTAGGTAACTAAACAAATAGCATGCACAATATAATACTAAACAAATATCCACATAAAGCTTTGTCATAACAAAAAAGACGAGTACGAGTACGAGTGGTACATCCATCGATGTTTATCTTTTTGAAGATCAGAATGTCTTCGCCCCGCACTCCAGAATGTCATATTTTGAAGATCAGAATGTCTTCGCCCCGCACTCCAGAATGTCATATTTTGAAGATCAGAATGTCTTCGCCCCGCACTCCAGAATGTCATATTTTGAAGATCAGAATGTCTTCGCCCCGCACTCCAGAATGTCATATTTTGAAGATCAGAATGTCTTCGCCCCGCACTCCAGAATGTCATATTTTGAAGATCAGAATGTCTTCGCCCCGCATTCCAGAATGTCATATTTTGACTTCCAGTATTAGTCCGCTGGCTTCCTGGTCACCCTACCTTCTTTTAAGCTTATTAATCCGGCCTTCGTTTAAATACGAGTTATTTAGGTCAACAAACAAGAAAATCCTTTGTATATAGTAGCTTTGAATTTAAAAGGAGAGTCCTAAATCTTACTATTTAAATATCAAAATACTACTAACCTGCAAATCCGTTCGGAACTAGGGTTTTCACATTTTAGGTAATCGGTAGGTATTTGAATGAATTGGGGCGGGGACAGGCATGGGGCGGGGACAGGCATGGGGCGGGGACAGGCATGCTGCGGGTGCTGTGACAGCACTGTCTGGCCATTTGCGAAAGCTACCACTACCACCACTTCTGCCTTTTCAAAATGGCCCTATCATGAACAAGCTGGCTATAGCATTTCCAATCGGTCTTATCTTGTTCAATACCTAGCTGTTTTCAACCGACTTCAAAAAAAGGAGGAGGTTCTCAATTCGACCCGTATGTTTTTTTTTTTTTTATTTTTTTCTATGTTTGTTACGCGATAACTCCGCCAATTATGAACCGATTTGAACAAATCTTTTTTCGGCGTATAGGTAATACCTCAAGGGTGGTCCCATTGACACCAGGTCAGGATCTGATGATGGGATCCTGGAGAAATCGAGAGAACTCTTCAAATATTATAGGCAGACCTATAGTGATTTTTGTGTTTTTCATAATAACTCGTGCAAATGCACATGGTAAGCATAATATTGTGATGCGGAACTGCTGATGAAGACCACATATGGCCACCAGATCTGCTCAATACTAGGTACAAATACAATGCGTGGCTGACGGGCAGGCAACGCATAGCCTAAACCGGTGGACCTAGAGCCATGAAACTTTGTACAGGGGTTCCTTAGTCGCGTGGGGTAGCACTGATATAGGATTTGACAAAATTAATTCCCCAAGGGGGGGGGGGATAAGGGGTTACAGTTAGTATTAAATTCAATCTAATCAAATAGGGTTAGTAGAAGTCGGTTTTTTCTAAAGTTTACTTTTTGTTTCAATTATTATATTCCTATCACAAACGGTCAGCATTGCCGTGAAACCAGATTGGGATAGAGATTTATATCCGTCCCGTTCTGTTACCACCGCCCACGACGCAAAAATAAAAACAGCCAAGTAAAGGTCGATTCACACAATCAGGGATCCCACCGATCTGGCACAGGTCCGCGTCGGTGAAACATATTCTTTGATACATTCTCTACGAGAGTAGTCACACTTGTCAGTGTCCGTGACGACCGTAGACAGAGAAAGGAATAGACGGAGTGCATGCGTACACCTTTGAGATGGAGATAGAGTTGGTTCTCAATAAGCATAAGGTTCAAAAACAGAGATTTTCTGCCACTCATCTGTCAAAACAAGAGCAAACAAGCATTTGACAATGCTGTGGCCATCAACAAAAACGCATACGCGGGTAAGGGACAGGTGATCGTTATTGTTTCTCGCTTACACAAAAATGATTCGTATTATGTCATCTCTTTCTTTTCTTTTTTTTCTGACGATTTGCCATCTCTATACTATTATACTCCCTTTACGGTGACGACGCAGTGCTCTCAGTGTCAAGTGTGACTACGCTCATAGAGAATGTATGAAAGAATATTTTTCACTGACACGGACCTGTGCCGGATCGGTGGGATCCCTGATGTGTGAATCGACCTTAAGCCTAGGGATTCGGCATAAAATACAAACACTTTAAGTTAACATTATACAACTTTATTGTGAAGAGTACAACAATTTCATGAGAGAGGTATTAATCAAAGCTACCTAATTAAAAACTGACTCTAGATGGCGCTGCAATCACAACCCCCCCTTATTAATAAAAAGTTACTCCAAGAGTAACTCTTCATTAATAAGGGGGTAGAGGTTTAAAGTTAGATAAACTTAGCTTAGAAAGGCTACGCTAGATATCTTGCTCAAATTATTGTTGAACCGATGTCAATAGATTTTTATAAAGTTTATTACTTAGTACCTACTATTGAAGTCTGCTTAGTACAAAATTCTGCCAAAATAGGTCTTTTCTTAAGTTAAGTTTTTGATCTGTGGCTTCTATTGTGTGTTGCCACAATAATTTCGCCAATGTCACGTGATGAGCCCTGCATAACTGAGTTTCACGCCTCGTTAACTGACTACAAATATGATAGCTGTCAGTGACCATACGTACTGGTAGCGCCATCTAGAACTAATTAGCAACAATAGGTAGATAGGTTAGGTTCATAGGACCCCGACTAGAAAAAGATATGTATAGCTTAGATCTAACTACCTCCAGAATCCTGATTACGTTTTAGAATATTATGTTGACATTGAACATCAAAGATCAGTGGAGTAGGTAAATGAATAATGAATGACGGTACAAATACCTATGTCATGTATGTGTCGCAGTTAGTCGGTTAAATCAGACACTCACCTAATACCCTAGACCAGGGGTCGGCAACCTCATGAGTCGGAAGAGCCAAAAATTACAATTTACAAAATTAAGGAGAAATTTAAGGAGCCACAAAAAATTATTCGTGTTAACATTTGCACTGGCGATATTGCTTTAGAAATTGAAAATGAAGTAATTTATCGCTCTGAATATCTTCTGCAAAAATAAATAATTTTTCTTCGAAAAAAAAACAATTCTTCTACCAACACATAGGCTGGGTTTCCCTTTCCTTGCAGTTTTAATTTCAGCTCATTTAATTTCGCCGTGATATCTACCATAAAGTAAAATGTTTGCAACCATTTGTCGTTCTCAAATTGCCTTTTTATTGAGAAATGTATTTATTTCATTCAAGCATAAAGCAAAACGTTTCAACACCTTACCTTTGGAAAGCAATTTTCGAGCAAAAATCGCACTTAATTGTGAAGAAGGAGGTCGGAATACTCAGTCTCCATTTCATTTAAAATGCTTTAAACTGACGATGGTAAAGTGCTTTTGACAAGATGATTCCAAATTCAAATTCCAAATTATTAATTATTTTTTATTGATTAACAAATTCATGACCGCAACGATTTTTAAATATTTTTGTTTTATAAAATAAATAATATTTGCGTATGGATCTAGAGCCGCAGCTTAACATCCAAAGGGCCGCATGTGGCTCGCGAGCCAGCAGTATGCCGACCCCTGCCCTAGACCGCTAATTAAAGATCGACATTTAACCAATTCGCTAAAGTTCCGTCAGACAAGTGAGTGAACGAAACGTTTAACGAGTTGTCTAAACGTTCCTAGGCAACAAGACGCATTTCAACTTTGGTAGGGTAATAAGCAACCAATTCGGATTAGTGAAACTACATGGGGTCGCCTCGCTCCGCTCCGCTTCGCTCGGCTCCGGGTGGTTCATAAAGTTGTGACCTTACACCTACCTATCTTTAGTATTGGCACAGAAAGTAACCTAAAGCAACCAATTCGGTTTTGTGAAACTACTAATCGTGAAATAATCATGGCGGAGTCGACAACATGTTTACAATTGCACCAAAGACCAAAGGACAATGCTACGAATGTATGAAAAAAAAAACCAGGCCCGGCGCAAACGAAACTTAACTCAAATAATTGACTTGGTTAAAAGTCGTTCTTTAATTAAAGGTTTAGGGTGTTAGTTAAGTGTCTGATTTAACCAACCAATTGCGACATTATGTATGGCTAATGATGACAGTTGCACCTAATGTCCACTAGGATTGTAGGTACTATGTTTTATTATCTCTTAACATTTAACATAAAGAGAGATATAATAGGGGCTATTTGGAAGGAAAATGCACTAAACTAAAAAGACAACTAAAGCCTCTAAACATCATAATGACGTCACTTTAGTCGTTAACAACAACAAAGATGACGTCATTATGACGTTTAGAGGGCTTAGTGGCCTTTTTAGTTTAGTGCATTTTCCTCCCAAATCGCCCCCATAGTCAAACTAATTATGATTTTATCTCAATCATGTTTGACGGGCAATCAAATGAGCAAGATTGAACCTACAAATTACAATTGTAAGAAGGTATGCAACTAACGACTAATTAATAATGATAGAAAAAATACAGCCATCTTTAATACCTATTATTATTAAGATTTTTAAGTGTACTCTCCAAATATATTGGTGAGCAGCTACTATAAAAGTATATACATATAATGAAGTAATTACCAGTGATCGGAGTAGGCAGAGCTATTTAGGTTCATTAACCGCAAACATTGATATTATTATGGATAATCCATGGTATTGGGACTGATACTCCGGGGTTTTAATAAATATAATTGTTTTTATCAATAAGTATAAAACATGGTTTATGTAAGGCAATAAGCGCATGAGCGACATTGTAAATTTTATATCAGCAACACGTTGCCAAACTTTTTTCCTAACGTGCGACGTTGCCGCTTTGTTGAAACTCGTCGTGATATCGCCAAACAAAAACAATAGCGGGGTGTTCCTTGAAACGAAACGAAAACAAGAGTGACCCACCTGTTTTTGTCTCTTTCTGCACCACTAGAATTCAATTCAAATCCCGAGATTCGGGGAGTATCCATATTATTCTTACATATGGCAAGTACATAAAATAGCTCTGCCTACTCCGATCACTGGTAATTACATACCTATGTCTTACAAATAAATTGCATTTGTTATTAAATTTTATTAAGTGGATAGCACAAAAAATATATGATTTTTTTCTTAGATTCTCTGATATTTAAGAACTACAATAATATTATTGTTTTCATAAACAAATCTGTTAAAGACACTCGTAATTAACTTTTCAACACACCTGCTCCTAAAGTGACCCTTATGACGTTGGTTTTAGAATCATAATGCAGCCTATTATACACGCGTGCGGTAACAATATTACAACACTAGTGTGGTAATGGATATACCTACATAGTTTTTGGACAAGAATAACAGCAAAGAGTTTTTATGCTGGGTAAATATTAGGTACTTTAATTGACTTTAATTTTATTAATTTATACATGTTATTGTCAAAATAAGATGACTAAACATTTATTTTCATCAAATTACAAGCAAACTAAGAAAACAGGGACGTATTTCGTTTACTCTGATGAAATTTAATATTTGGCTGTTTGTTTCACTTTTGCATTGCCTTCTGTCAGAGTCAAAGAGCGAAAACAAAAAAAAGTGCGCGCCATTTTTATTTTTACTTATCAACAAATAAAACTTTTAATTCATTGTTTTTATTGTGAAAAGAAATTGTCGGGTACCGATAAAGATAATTATAAATCTTACTCACAAGTGTGTTGAAAAATGTCGTATGAAACTCGTGAGCAATTGGAAATAACATACTCAGTTTGCTCTCGCCTGCGGCTCGAGCAGAGCTGGTAAACCATCCTCGTATGTTTATTAACCGACCAACTTAGCTCACTTGTTTCTTAATGTACTTGCTGGCGTTAATTTAGTAGCTTGTAGTATATTTTTAAATAAAACTACTACAAGCACCTAAATTATTGTTTCAATTACATATATAAATTTATTTCACTTAACAATTTAAGGAATCATAAGGGGTTTTAGTTGTGAAGAAGCTTTTAGAACAATATTCCGAAACCTATCACCAACAGTCATTTCTACTTTGGAATGTTCACCGACATAACATTTGGTCTTCCTTCGCTTCTCCACAACTATGTTTCACTATTGTTTGTTTCACCGACATAACACAGCGCCACAGAACTATCGGCCAACAGATTGTTGCACTTATCATCCTTTCGTCGATACTACTTACTATTCATCTTCGAACCTTTCATCAGCAGAGCGTTCCGTTACCATACCATTAGTTACGTTCCCTTCTTTACCTATTATATGCCCGTGTTTTTAAACAGCCTATACCTACTCGTAGGCTGAAAGATTGAATTCTATGCCTAAAACTGACTGAAAGTGAGGACTGCAAAAATCCACTCCTACTAACTACCTCATTTTTAGGGTTCCGTACCCGAAGGGTGCCAAACGGGACCCTATTACTGAGACTTCGCTGTCCGTCCGTCTGTCTGTCTGTCACCAGGTTGCATCTCATGAACCGTGGTAGCTAGACAGTTGAAATTTTCACAGATGATGTATTTATGTTGCCGCTTTAGCAACAAATAATAAAAAACAAAAGAAATTTAATATTAAGGGGGGCTCCCATACAACAAACGTGATTTTTTTGCTCATATTTGCTCGATATTGATAATGGTAGCAGGTAGACGCTTAAAATGTTCACAATATATTGAGTAGGTATATTATTTACTTAAAAAATAAATAATTAAATTAATATTTAGGGGGATTCCATACAACATGTTTTTTTGCAGTTTTTTATAGATGTACGGAACCCTTAGTGCGTGAGTCCGACTCGCACTTGGCCAGTTATTATACGATAAGTATCGTAGTCCTTTTGTAAATTTTGTTTTTACCACTGGTTTAAAAGCAAAAATGTGGCGAGAGGGTCGCCTTGAATATTCTTTCGAGGTGCTCCTTTCTTTTTCAATCATTGGTAGATATTGTGATTTTTCTACTTCTAGTCTTCCATGTGATTTTTAAGATATGAGTTTTCTACTTCTATGTCTTCCATGTGATTTTTAAGATATGAGTTTTCTACTTCTATGACTTCCATGTGATTTTTACAGTGTACTATTATAGTCATCGAAATCATACGCAAATCATATTATTAACCTTCTTTCATATTTATCCTGTAAAGCACTCAAAATACGAAGTACTACGAACAGAATAGGATCTCGCTGAATATTAGAGGAGAAGGTGGTATCGTGGCCACTGCTGTTAAATTGGCCCCCTGCTTTAATAAATATAACCAGTAATGCCATCTTCAGTTTTTCTTTTGCACTACGTGCGTCATAGCACAGGGGCTTTTTACGCCACCTGATTGGCCCAATAAAGTTCAAGCCCTCTGATTGGTCAGAACGCGTCGCCGCACGTCATTTGCAAAGTTTTGTTGTGCGTTAAACTTTTGTGCAGAAAAAAAATTAAAACGGGTGTTTTGTGCATTCTCACGAACAGAACATCGCCAACATCAGCCCTGTTGTGCATAATTGAAGGTAAAACATGGATTTTTCTGATTTATTCATATTCGTGCTTATTTGTTTTCAGAGTGTGATATTTTCAATGCGGCCTCCCATAACTGTTTGTAATATGGCCCCCGGGACCATATTAGATGCAGGTCGTGTAGCTGATGTTATACAATTGATTGTCTTCATTGTTTTTATTGGTTTTAGATGCCTCGCACTACTACCATGTCACCTGGACGTACAAGACGAACGTGGGGGTGGTATTCAGGATGCAGATATTCAACAAAGGGCTAGTCGCAAACGTCGTACACAGAGGAATGTTAGATCGTCAGAGAGTAGTTCTGAAAGTGATGAGAACTTCACCCAAAATGAATCTGGCGACAGTGATGATGACACTGAGCATGAGAATGGAAGACCAGCCGAAAACATTGATGCTAATTGCATCTTTTGTGATGCTTGTTATTCTAACGACAAAAGGGGAGAAACATGGATTCAATGCCAGGCATGTGGGCTCTGGGCTCGTCAAGATTGTGCTGGTCCTGAAGGGGAATACTACATTTGTGATTTCTGTCGATAAATTAACCGTTATAGAACATTATTTATAGAGGTAGTCTAATACTGATTTCATACTTTTAATATGGACCCCTGGGTGCCATATTACCCCCAGATAACTTAGGTCCACCGTTTCTACATAATTTTAAAATACATGGGTTTTCTCTAAAACTGAAAGACTTTCATTCGTGATGTTTTTTTATAACATAACTGATTCAATTTAGAAGTCCTTGATAGCACATAAATGGTTCCAAAGGGTCTTAAAAAATATTTATAGATTTAAAACAAAAGGGGGGGCCACGATACCACCTTCTCCTCTAGTAAATGCGTCCAAATCTCGTTCACAACAAGTCCCTCCCCTATTATATATGATTACTCCATCAACAACACGCCATCAGCCCGCGTTAATACTATCCGCGATCCTGGTGTCATCCTCGATAGTAAACTATCATTTGAAAAACACATCGACCACATCGCGGCCCGTGCGCTTCGAAACCTGGGTTTTGTTTTGAGAATTTGCAAACCCTTAAGCGACTTGGTTTGTATAAAACAGATCTATGTTGCTTACGTTAGGAGCATTCTAGAATACGCTTCTTGTATATGTAGTTAGCTACATTAAATACATTCAACGCATTGAGCGTATTCAAACTAAATTTATAAAGCACCTAAATTTCAGGTTTCATACCCCTGGGCGCTCTTACGAGGAGTCTTGTCATCAGTATCACCTCTCCAGTCTCAAGGATCGCAGAACTTTGCTTGATATGATGTTACTCCATGATATTTTGTCCGGCCGACTTGATTCTTCACCTCTTCTCTCTGAACTATCTTTCTGTGTCCCTTCGCGTCGTACTCGTCAAACTTCCAAAAGGCTTTTCGCTGTCCCCCTCACGCATACCAATTATGCTCAAAATTCCACTATGGTCCGCCTTACCAAACAATTTAATTAACTTTTTAACAATTTTGATCCATTTGCATCTTCCAAGGCGAAATTCCGTCAGGATATTATTAAAACTTTACGCAATATCGAGGAGGAATAAGTAAAACACACACTCACACGCACACACCCTCTCACATACACCCATTCAAACACTCACACACTTCACACATGTTACACGATATTCAATTATAAGTACATACCTATCTATAAACATTGTTCTAAACATAATTGTCCATAAACACACGTTCATATAATAATACTTATTTAATAAGTTTGCCCACTTGTTTCTTTTTGTTGCCCACTTCTTTCTGTTTAAGTTTGTCGATCTAAATTTATTTCTTGTATTTTTGTGGATATCTGTTAATGGCTTTCATTATGTATCTTTGCTCTTTGTAATTTGTTTGTCTATGTGCTGTTGATGTCCCAAATGAAATAAATAAATAAATACGCCTAGATCGATAAAACTCCTGGTGTCTCATTTTATTCATTCAATCAACAGAAAAAAATCACACTTGCAAGCACCCGCTTGAGTTACTAATTCACACTTGCAAGCACCCGCTTGAGTTACTAATTCACACTTGCAAGCACCCGCTTGAGTTACTAATTCACACTTGCAAGCACCCGCTTGAGTTACTAATTCACACTTGCAAGCACCCGCTTGAGTTACTAATTCACACTTGCAAGCACCCGCTTGAGTTACTAATTCACACTTGCAAGCACCCGCTTGAGTTACTAATTCACATTTGCAAGCACCCGCTTGAGTTACTAATTCACACTTGCAAGCACCCGCTTGAGTTACTAATTCACACTTGCAAGCACCCGCTTGAGTTACTAATTCACACTTGCAAGCACCCGCTTGAGTTACTAATTCACATTTGCAAGCACCCGCTTGAGTTACTAATTCACACTTGCAAGCACCCGCTTGAGTTACTAATTCACACTTGCAAGCACCCGCTTGAGTTACTAATTCACACTTGCAAGCACCCGCTTGAGTTACTAATTCACACTTGCAAGCACCCGCTTGAGTTACTAATTCACACTTGCAAGCACCCGCTTGAGTTACTAATTCACACTTGCAAGCACCCGCTTGAGTTACTAATTTCACCCGTAACCGTTTTGTTGACATCACAAATAAAAAAATTAGTAAGTGCCTCCGACTTTAAAACCTAGCAACTGATACAGTTACTAGAGTTTTCAATTTGTTTTGCTGAGATGCTATTATCAATTTGTTCTACGAAGAAATGAAATATCACAGTTCAAATTACTGGTACATGCTGATTATTATTTTGGTAATTCGTATGAAAATAGGTGTCTTTAGGAGCCAAATACGTGGCATTCAACCTAGTAAGCCAGAAAATGCAAAAACCCGTTTTTTTTAAATATTGAGATACCTACTAGGTGTTGATTTTGGGCAGCCGAATTGTCGTACGTAACGGAACGCTCTGTTGACGAAACGTTCGATGTATTGTCGAAAGGATGATAAATAAGTGAAACAATCTGTCGGCCGGCGCTGTGATACGTTGTTGAAACAATCAATAGTAACACAAAGTTGTGAAGAAGCGAAAGTAGACTTTCTAAATGATATGTCGGTGAACATTCCAAAGTAGAAAGGACTGTTGTGATGGGTTTCGGTATCTTAGAACAATCAGTATTAATTCATTCATGCGGAGATTTGTATCGTAAGTTATTTCATGCCAAATGGGAACAATTTTTTTGAGCTGTTATTTTATTACTTTATTACATTCGAGAGGTTATTATGATCAGTTGAAAAAAATAATGCGCAGTTGGTAAATTTGCACGACAGTAAAACATAGACAGTAATAAAAAAAACATAATTGGCCGGTTATTTCGTGTAACAAAATCAGTCTAATAAATTAATGGCCAGTTTAAAATTATGGAATGGGCAGTTCATGAATGGCCAGCTTAAAATGTTGGAATGGGCAGTTCGATAAATAGTTCGGAATTTCACAGGGAGCGGAGGCACCCGAACCAGAACGGATTGAAAAGATTACGCTCTTCTGCTAGATCTGCGACCCCATTTAGTTACACAAAACCGAATTGGTTGCTTTAGGTCACTTTCTGTGCCAATACTTAAGATAGGTTGTGTTAGGTCAGAATATCATGAACCACCCGGAGCCGAGCGAAGCGAAGCTAAGCGAGGCGACCCCATACCGTTTCACATAACCGAATCAATTGCATAATCATGCATAATACCATAATCGATAGCATTTACGCTACACGCTGAATATACGAGGAATACATTTTACCACCTCATTGTTTATAGAACTGTGTTTTAGAATAAGATTTCTTACCGACCATTTCCGATTTGTCAACTGCCTACTCGGAACTCCCCATTTAGTTATTTCGATGCCCATTCCATTATTTTTTACGATTCATTTTTGTTTACTGCTAAGTTTTAACTGCCAAACTTGTTAAAGCGAGGTATGAATAATTACAAACCAAGGTCAACGAAGATTGTGCGAAAATAACTCGGGAATAGGAACAAGTGGGATGGCAATTGTGCGCTCCCACCTAATCTGAATCAACGTAAGCGCCAAAACGGAAAAATAATCATAAAAAATAAGCTATTTCAGGGATTGACATTTCAATCTTCAAATCGCTAGTTTCAACAATTCCCTACATATTACAATTAATAGAAAGATCATATTTACTACTACTGCGGTATAATAGGAAAAAATATTGGAAAAAAGGGTTGACTTTGGATTTATTTTCCATCGAGTAATTTTTATCCTAACACGTTTTCCACCATGAAAACACTAGATTATATAGTAAATTACATATATCAGAAATTGATTACGATTTGCCGAGTATTTCCTGAAATACACATAAAAACACCCCTAATTTATTCATGTATATATTACAATTAGCATTATTAACTTACCAAAACTACTATACAACTGGCGCTTTAAATCAGTGCCAGTCTTAATTCCTAACCCCCTTATTTATAAAAAGTTTTACTCCGGGAGTAAAGTTAAGCCGGGAGTAACTACGGAACAGAGCTAGACAGCCGTTAGTTCTGTTTTATTATTACGGGTGTAAATGACTAAGTGTAAATCTAATAATTTATACACTACTTTTTAAAACTTTTATTTCTATGCTTACACATAATCAACAAGGAAAAAGAGGAAGACAAAATTTGCTTAACTCATTTTTACACACACAGTAACCAAGTCAATAGATTTAGCAGGTACATAGAGTTGAGGTAGACGAAGTAATTTTAACACATTTATAAGATATTTGTGAAGGTAATTACATTCATAAGATCTATGTTACCGTGAAAAATAGTTTTAAAACATGGAAATATCTGGGCTAGACTACCTACATTTATTGAAATCTGCAATAAGTTGGTTATTTTTTTCACAAATCATAAAAATGATTATAGTAGTAATAATAACAATCTAGAAATGAAATTAAGACATTGTTTGGGCAATACTCATTTTTGAAAAAAAAACGGTGTGATCTCCATTTATCTAAGCTGTAGTTACGTAGTAACTATTATCTAATCTGTGGCTGTAGTATCTCATTATCAGATAGGTTATTTACTTTAGTAAATAATTGATAAAATTCCACACTCTTAAGCTAAATTAATGTTGATACAACACAGTTTTTTAAATTAAGATTTAAAGCATCAAAAATGTCCCTTGCATGGGTGTGAACACTGAACACCCCGCTTTCACGAGAGGAAAAAATCATAATTATTATTTTGTTCATAATATCGACTTTTAACGTAAGCCATTTATCAACAACGATAAGTAACTCAGTAAAAAAATACAATGAAATATTCATAGTTACTCAGATGTTTATATGAACCGTCATACTAAAGTTTGTGATCAGTTTTTTTGTCACTTCCATGGACCTATGTCACACCGCTCTTATTTTGAAAAATATTCGCGAGGAACCAAACCCAATAGGTATAAACACAGTTCTAAGTTGTATTCTCAAAAATCGTCAAGCATAAACGGTCACTGACATGTCAGCTATCAGAGATAAGGGTTTTTCAATTATGTAAGTTAGCTATGATTGCATTTTTACCTAAAAAACATAAATCTTAACTGCCAAGTTCATATCTAATTTAGTTTTTATTTTTATTTTTTAGTTTTAATACAAAAGTCACGTCCATGGCAGTCACATCCATGGATTTCGTGGACAAAATTAATAGGGAATAAATAAGGAGTCCATAGGGGAAAAAAACAATCGGGGCTGCGAGCTCGGCGACTATTTTAAAAGCTTTTATTTAACTTGCTCTGTATGTGGGTGGGGGTGGGTGGGTATGTATCAAGGTTCGCGTCAAAAATGTCGGCTTGAATTTGACCCACTTCCCGCTATCCAATTGTGCTAAAATTTTGCATACGTATGTAAATTGGATGACAATGCAATATTTTTCTGACTTGGAGCTGATCTGATGATGGAGACGGAAGGTGGCCATGGGAACTCTGTCATAAAACATCGCAACACCATCATGCTTGGGCTCGTTCGATTCGTCTTAACAAATACTTTGGTCCTAAAATATTTTTTATGACATAGTGCTGATTTGATGCTGGAGCCAGAAGGTGGCCATGGGAACTCTGTTACCAAACGACGCAATTCTATCGTGTTTGGTCTCATTTGATTCGTCTTGACAAGCACTCGAATTCTAGATAAGATGTTTTGTCCTGTAATGATAAAGACTAAAAAGTTAAAAATAAATTAAAAGTAAAAAATCATTTTTAAACAAAGCTTTTATTTAATGCCCTAAAAAGAAGAAAATAAAATTTCAATTCAATCAAATGCGTCATTTTATTACATAACACAATTTATACGATATAAAAGCTTGTTGCGGGATTTATCTCCAAGTCTGTGCAAATAGGTGCCTACCCACCTAATTAAGTCTACACAAGTAAATCTCGCAACAAGCTTTTATATCGTATAAATTGTGTAATGTAATAAAATGACGCATTTGATTGAATTGAAATTTTATTTTCTTCTTTTTAGGGCATTAAATAAAAGCTTTGTTTAAAAATGTTTTTTACTTTTAATTTATTTCTCTTACAGAGGAAGCTCTAAACAAAAAGAATCTACCCTAATTTATTGCAAAAAAACCTTTTTTGTATTTTATTAATTTTCCATCTTCAAAAATGAGAATGACCCGTTTAACATAGTCGTATAATTTTAATTATTAATTTTTAATTTTAAAACAGTTGCCTGATTCATTCGACTTTTGTGTCTGAAAAGTTAGTATTAATTAGAAAGAATACGTATGTAGGTACTTGACTATTATCATTTTCTTTCTTTAGTCTTTCTAGATTCTAAACAGAGTCTAACCACCGGTATGCACACCCTTGCAGCTTGTTGACTTGGCATAATCAATATTATGTGGTATGGAGGCGTTTTTGGAAAACAGCATGCTAATCTATTGATTGATAAGATGAAATCGAGGTTCAATCACGAATCGTGACTATTTCGTGACTTACGCTCGCACGACACGAGTTGAATTTGAGTAAACAACTATGCACCGAGGTAATTAAGAATAAAGAATATGAATAATATTTTTTATGTTTAACTTTTTTTTACCGACATGTCTCACTTTAGAATTTAACGCTAACATTAAATAACATAGAAAAAGACGTAGAAAAGACGACTCTACTCTCACTTTAGATCACGGTAGGTTAATTCAGACATAAGTATATTTTCTTAAACATACACTGTACATCTAAGAAACCCTTATTTTATAAGGGGTTCCATACCCAAAGGGTGCCAAACGGGATCCTATTACTAAGCCTCTGCTTCCGGGCAGCAGGCTCTAACTCACGGACCGTAATAGGTATAGAGTTGAAATTTTCACAGAACGTCTATAACTGTAGACGCTTTAGCAAAAACAATAAAAATTAAAAATAAATAAGCTGCCAAGCGCGAGTTGGACTCGCGATGAGAGGGTTTCGTACAACAATAATAGGACTAACACCAACAATATACCCTAAAAGTACCCTAAAATTCAGTTTTTCATACAAAATTTGCACCCCAAATTAAGGGGGTTAGAGGGTTAAAGTTGTAGATCATGTGCTTGCATACCAAATTTCAGATATTTAGGACTTCGGGAAGCACCGTAGAGTTTTTGATGACATGCGAATCGGTCATATTATGGAGCACAACTTTTTCAAAATAGGACTTGAAAATATTACATACATACATACATATGCTCACGCCTTTTTCCCGGAAAAGGGGTAGGCAGAGACTAAAGACCTCCACTTGCTACGATCCTGACATACATCTCTCGCTTCCTCCACATTCATAAGTCTCCTCATACATGCTCGCCGGTTACGGGTACTTCTTAAAATATTATAAAAATATATTGAGATCCTCACACCATGCGCTATCATTTGATATGTCACACGGCATATATATATATATATATACATTTATTTTGTATTTTCATTTTTCCCCACAAAAGTTTCCCCCATATTCCATATTTATATTGTATACTGTTAATGTCTTTGGGTCACAGATATTGATGTGTACCAATTTTCAACTTCATCGGTCCAATATGTTCTGAGTAAATTGCCTGTGACATACGGATTACGGACGGACAGACGCACGAGTGATCCTTTAAGGGTTCCTCCTTCTGAGATACGAAACCCTAAAAATAAGGGTGTCCCCATACAAGAAATATGTTTTTGTACTTTTTCTTGTATGATGGTGCGGAACCCATCATGTGAAAATTCACAGATTTGATAGGTACTTGAATTTTATAAATACGTTAGAATATTAAATTTCGTTAATAAAAATAAATAATAAAATTCTCGCCGCGAGGTCTTTTGTTCTCTTTTATTGGTTTGTTTGAGCGGTGTCCTTATGAGAGTGATATGGTTGTTATTTATTTTTGCGTAAGGTGAAAAACGCTAACTCAGGTCCGACAGATAAAACACAGCAATATTTCGGATTAACTTTAACAATTTGTCAACTTTATACTTTATATGGAGTATCAATTCGGGAATAGCGCATATCGCGTTTTAGCTCTGGGGCCTTATTACCTATATGAATATTTTTACAACAGCACATAAATCACAACATTTCACAATTTCACATACATCACAGTACACGTACAGTAGATAAAGACTTAACGGGGAAAATATTTAAAAAAAAAAAACATAAAAACCAGTCAAGATTTTTAACTTACTCATAACAACCATGATTAACAAGTTAACAATCAATTTTACGGTAGGTATGAAAAAGTGGAAATAATTGTAATATTATTTTTTTTATTTTATTTATCTCTCTCTGGAATCTTGAAGAAGGAAGTTTAGTTAGTGAAGCCTATTCTCAAGGTGATAACTTAAGTTATTGCTAATTATGAATTCACGATGCTTCTTACGGATATATTTTAAATTAGAATTTTCCTTATAGTAACTACTACATGACATGAAATGTCACAGAATTATTTGACTATTTATCTTGGAATTGAAAAATCAATCCTTAGCGAAATAAAATGGTCATCTGTCAATATCATAGCATATACTATTATTTTTTCTTTTTGCAGGATCAGCTGTTACTTTTATAAAAACGTTAACATTTAGCGTTTCATATTATAATATTTATGTTTTAAAACGATATTTATATATTCGATATGATAATATTTTTCACAGCTAAATTGACATTAATGTAACATTTACATACAGGCACATACATACATTGCTTCTGGCCCCCACATTAGGATACCCTGTGTCGTGGGAAACAGAAACAGCCACATCACAAACATGTAACAATCCAAGACCTGGGGTTTTTTTGTCCCCAGCCAGGATTCGAACTCGGGACCTCTCGCATGGTAGGCAGATGCGCAACCGCTGCGCCACAGAGGTCGTCAAACATGAAAGTTACTTACTTACGATACTTATAAATTACCCCGTGTTCACTACCATATGTTTGGCCTACAAAATTGGCCTATGCCAACCCTTTAATTGGCCTATGTCTAGTCTAAGTTCTTTGCTTATATTATTTTGAATTGTGCTGTAGGCTCTGATAAATAAAATTATTATAAATAGATAATATTATGATTAGGTAAGAAACAGAAGAACTTAAATACTAATTCATTAATTCTTGTAGGTTTGTAAGTATTATACATGTAAGTGCTGCTGATTTATAGGTATACCAGAATCTGATGGCATAAAAGCATAGATGAAAATTGAGATTTGTCTACTATTGTCTCTTGTTACCTGTCAAATCAGGTCGTCGCATCATAAAGTGCGTTCACCCAGGCTGTGTCACCCACTTTTCACTATGGCGGCGGCGTACTTCGATACAAACTTAAAACTGTCTTGCGCGCAGACCATCAATTGCGGGTGTACTCCGCAGGTGGTTTTACTCCGACCAAGTGTCGGCGTTCTCTCAAATTAGGCGGCTGGTGGCAAGGCGGTGAGATAAAAGGAAACGAAATTAATGGACTTTTCGAATTTCCCCAGTAATGCACATATAAAAAAAATATTTCCCCATTTGCCATCAGATTCCGGTATGCCTAACTACGTTTCATAAAAAAATGCAATTTTTCCGTGCGCACTGCCGATTTAGTATTTTTTACTTCCCACTCGGAACTGCCCATTTAGTATTTTTTTACTGCCCACTCGGAAATGCCGATTTAGTCATTTTTACTGCCAATTCCATCATGTTAAACTGGTATTCATGAACTGCCCATTCCGTCATTTTAAACTGCCCATTCCGTCTTTTAAACTGCCACTTTAAACCCATGTCATAATTTTTCTGTTAAGTAAACCATATTTTATGCATTTGATTGAAGCCAAATCACGGAACGAGGGTAACTTTGTAAAATGAGTAGGTAAGTAGATACTTACCTAATTTTTATGACTAAATAAAAAAATATTACCTGTGATTTTGAACTGTTGATAGCTCATTGCTTTTCAGAAATAAGTAATTGTGAATTTATTATTTACAATCCCACATTAACTTACCTACAAAGTAATTTCAATGTAATTTAATTTGTACGTGAGAC
>OY735260.1:10431847-10607869 GCA_963457715.1 Argyresthia albistria
CCATTCCCACGATCCGTCGGCGTGGCGCGGCGCGGCCTGATCTGTACTAACACGGGCCGTGGGAAGGCACATTTAGAAATACGTTACTTACCTTTAAGAGCTGAGCACGTAAGATAGGTACTCAAATAGATCTAAACATACAACAAATCAGAAACATCCACAGCGGTCTGTTCATACCAAGACCATGTTTTGCTAAATTAGTTCATGTTATATTTCAAAATTGGCAGACCTGGATGTGATGGGTGTGACGCCGAATGCTGTTCATAACTGAATACCTAGTTTGCACCATGAACTAATAACGTCGCAAGAAAGGGATAATGAATCGAATCAATGAGATGATTTACCTTTGGTATGTGATCAATTTTGTACGGAGTTTGCTGGAAATTCCTTATCTCTCGAATAACATGTGCAATCTGAAACAATATAAGACCACATTAGTTCTCCAAAATCATCATCTGAACTAACATCTGTCTTGTCTTGTTCTCAAAACATAAGTACCATTCTCATCTTGGAGAAGTTGAGCAGGCTGTCCGGAGTATAGTTGGAGGTGCCTTCCTCGATGAACGAGAGGTCAGACAGGTACATGCCCAGGTATGGTATGCACGGAGGATCACACCTGGAATGGAAATAAATTGTAGGAAAGGGCTCTGGGTAAAGTAGGCGTCGTTTTGACGTTTCCTCAGAGTTTGGTCGATTTTGAGTATTGGCGGCCACTCATGAAAGTACAAATGAAAGAACAATTAAAAATAAGCTAATCTTACTATGGAGTACACATACCTAATTCATTTCGGGGCTGAGATATCGCACTTTATAGTTTTTTCAGTACAAAAAGTGTTACATTGAAGCTCTATTATCTCAGCTTCGAAATGGTTTAACTGCTACCAAATATGATTAAACATATCGGTGGCCGCGAATAAAAAAAAATCGGTCAATTGCGGGGCGGAATCGCACACGAAGGGTAGGTACCTACCTACCATCGTACAACAAAACTTAAGCACTCAAAACAATAAAACAGAAAGAAAAAGAAAATTAAAAAAGATTATGCCCTCACGGTGGTGATTTAAACTCACGACCTACGGATTGAGGGCCTACAACATACCGACTGAGCTAACACAACGATGTGGGTTGACGCGAAATATACTATCATATTGAAATGCGCGTGGGTGTATCAAAACAAGCCTATTGTATGGGGACCCCATTTAATTTGTAATATCTCTCGTATTTTAGTATTTGTTGCTGTTGCGGCAACAGAGATACACATTCTGTAAAAATTTCAACTTCCTAGCTATTACGGTTCGTGCTCTAGGACCCGTTGACAGACGGACGGACGGACAGACGGACAGCGGAGCATTAGTAATAGGGTCCCGTTTGGCACACTTCGGGTATGATACCCTAAGAAATGACGCCAATGGATGGTCCATAGTAGGTTACCCCTTTAGATAGAGCAACAGTCTTCATGGTGATACTCGTAAAAAGTGGCATCTGCTGTAGTCACGGGGTATTTGTTTGAAAAACTTACCTATGCAAAGCATCTCGTAGAATCCTAAAGCGGCACTCTGATGATATCAGCGTCTGCATCTTCTCTATGGTATGCTTGCTCTGAAACATTACAGGGTGAATCTATAAATGAGTGGCATTACCATAGAGTTTGCAGCCTCCTTTCTGCATTTATTATCTATGGGCATTACAGACAAAGACAAGGGCTCTCAGGGAACTTGGGGTCTTACCGTTTTGGACACCTTGTCCCAGGTCTTTTTGAGCCGGTAGACGGAAGTGTTGGACAGGGCCGCGCATATTTGCAGAACTCCGTTGAAGTTGTGCAGGCAGCGCGCGATGTCGGCCACTGCCGCCCATTTCTCAATCGCTGCCACGCGACCTACAAGTATTGTGCTGTTAGAGGGTTACAACGGCGAAAATGTTAGTTTGCGTTTATTGCAAAATTTTATGAGTGGGGATAGGAATCCCGGAAAGATACTTATTTATTTTATTAGATATTATATAATGTAATATCCATAAATTCTTACCAGCCATGGTATGTTTCTTCAGTATCTCCGATATGACCAAGTTGGAGATGTGGTTGAAGTGTCTCGTCATTAACAGAATGTGCGGAGCTCGGCCAGCTTTGTCTGATTTAGTCCACGCCTGGCCCAGGAACTCCCTGATAGACGCAACAAGTTGATTCAGAGTCTATCAAATCTAGAGTTTGTACCAGCAGCAGTCATTACCCATTTAGGTACCATGTGCAGAAAACGACATCAAAGATAAAAAATATTGGATTTAGATAGAAACTGATATTTCTGTACCATATGTTGAAGGAGACATGGCATGGCATGGTAATTTGATCATACCTAAACTTAAATTTCAACACCTGATGATGAAAAATAAAGATACTTACTCGCTTCTAATAGAGCAGAATATTTGGTAATCCAAATACGTCATCTGCTCTGCGATCTCCAGAGCTGAGAGCGTCTCGATGCTTTCCTTTGTGTGCAACTAAAAATATTTCAATTTAGGAGTGGCGCAATTATTTCAAAATCTACTTTTTACTTGCTTACCTATCAAACTAATACCCAAAAAACTCTTTATTAGTGCAATTTTATGGTTAGGTCATACCATATTATCACCTCCACGCAACCTCATATCGACTAAATGTCAGAATGAGGGAAACGCGGGCGAGCAAGCCAACATTTACATACATTACATTTACATACAGCAAATACTGGCCCCACTCTATGATACCCTGTATCGCGGGAACCAGAAACAGCGACATCACAAACATGTAAACATCCAAGACCTGGAGTCTTTTTTTTGTCCCCAGCCGGGATTCGATCCCGGGACCTCTCGCATGGTAGGCAGATGCGCAACCGCTACGCCACAACGGTTTAGATTTATCCATTTACCACGGAGCTATTTCTCGTGTGTATCCCCCACATAGTAAGTAACTGGTCCGGCCTCTTTTTTGCTGGATCTGATAGATGCGGGTTACGTTACGTTTGCCTCGTACGTCCGTCCAAAATCGGCCCGGCACGGCTCGCGGTTTTCAACCTACCCACATCGAGCTAAAGTTCAAACCTATGAAAAAAACAGAACAAAAGATCGTGGTCTTTTGTGGACGCTGGACTTATGACATAAAGAATGAAGTTGGGTGGAGGCGGGATAAGTTCCTGCTGCCGTCAGAAAAATATGGATAGGATCTCACCGCAGGATTGGGCTCAAATATGTTGAGATCGACCGCACAGTCCGGCGCCCGCTCCAACATGCGCAGCAGCTGCGAGGCGGCCTTGTGCTCAGCGGGCAGCAGCCCCGGGCTGCCCTCGATCTCCTGCAGGAAGTCCATCGTAAGCGCGCGGAGGCGCGAGTCCGTGGAGAAGTCCGAGGAGTGCTTGGAGATCCAGTGCCTTTGGGAAGATATGTAGCTGTATGTATGGATACTGCGGTATTTATTCTGTTTCGGAAGAATCCATTACATAAACTAATGCTTCTCTTTGGTTCCTTAACTATTTGTCGCTGTCCAAGATTATCATTTTGAGTTCTAACAATGTGTTTCCTTGTCTGCAAAGTTTCCGCCATCACGGTACTCTTCCATATTTGGGGCGATCGATGGTCCATCCATCTCCATAACACTCAAATGATTTGATGTTGGTCATTGCATTGCCTCCGCATTGTTACAGGATGTTCACGCCGCCGTCTAGTGGCGTGACGACAGAACGAAAGAACGAACGAACGAACGAACGACTCGAGCGCGGGCCGCCTCGTTCAATCCGCTCACCACATTGCGTCGAAGACTCGAACAGAGCGGCCACGCGCGTGTCGGCCCTCCTGAATTCCCACGTGTATCCCATCAGCTCGAGAAGCCCATCAGAACATTTATCGCAGAACCCAAAGGCTAGCTAGCCCCGTCACGTCCGCGAGTGATATAAAGTGCACGCTTCACAAACATTCAGCCCAGTTTTCCTGCTCCTTGCCACGAGGCCAGGACCCAAGTGAGGGTCTGCCCGTGGCCTCTACGTGCCATCCAGCTCAACGGCCGACGACGGAGGAGCCTCTGCCCTAAGCTACCAGGTACCCATTTCATCGACATCCTATAACCTACCCATTGACCCACATTCCCATTTCTCATCATTTCTCATCTCAACCCTCACCAGCTCTGCACCGTGAACGACCAGAGGACCTGGCGTCCACACAGAAGTTGTATAAGACTATAATACTTACCTCAGTACATTGAGCACCCTCATGGTAGCCGCGGTGGATATCACGGAGTCGCGCCGGGGGAGGGGCGGCGAGGTGGGGGGCGGGGACCGCGGGTTGGACGACGCCGAGGTGGCGACGGCGAAGGCGGCAACTGCTGTGGAGGTACTGCTCCTTTGTGGAGATGGTGCAAGAGTTAGAAGGGTTGCTTATGGCCGATTTCACTAACAATCCCTATCTTTAGGGGACACCGTATTTCCTTTCAGGGGCCACTTAGCGGTTGTTTAGCTTTGACCTAAGTTTAAGGGTCATCTAGGCTACTAGGGGACCGCTTAAATTTAAGAGGCCGGCCTCCGAAACAGTCGCTAGACAGCTAGAAAAAAGAGCTAAGTGACCCCTAACTGTTGGTGAAATCGGGCGTTAGAATAACAGGGACCCTCAAATTTTTAATGCCTTGTTTTACTAAATGGTTGTTTCTTTCTACCAGGCCCCAGTTCAATAAAGCTGAAAGGCTGACATATTCGGCCTGTCAAATTGTCACCTGTGGATTGACAATTATGTTGAAATGTCGTGACATTTTGACAATTTTCTGTTCAATAAAGCCGACAGGCGCGACAGGTGACAGGTAACAATTTATCAGGTAAAACTTGTCGCCTGTCGCGCCTGTCGGCTTTATTGAACAGACAAGTGTCAAGACAATTCGACAAGTATGTAGAATTGTCAGACATTTCTGACAGGACAGGACGCTATGCCGATTAGTCTTTTTAGGGTACCGTACCCGAAGGGTGCCAAACGGGACCCTATTACTAAGCCCACGCTGTCCGTCTGTCCATCGTCGGGTCCTACAGCACGAACCGTAATAGAAAGGATTTTTTTCACAGAATGTGTATACTTATACAACAAAAAATACTGAAATACGAGAGATATTACAAATTAAAGGGGGTCTCCATACAAGAGACTTGTTTTGATACACCCACGCATTTCAATATGATGGTTTATTTCGCGACAACCTACATCGTTGAGGTAGCTCAGGCGGTATGATGTAGGCTCACAATCCGTAGATCGTGAATTCAAATCCTCCTCTCATCCTCTTTAAATATTTATTTCGACCTACATTCTCAAAATTCAAAACAAAGTATCTCTTAACAACTTCCCTTTCGATTCTCATGTATCAAGTTTAAAATTATAATCTTGTCCATTGTTTATCACCGCAACTAATCGCAAATCACAGTTATACAGACTAATAATAACCTCTAACGTAGCGTTGATGGTTTTACATATTATTTACCCTTTATTTCTAGATACTCTCAAGTGCAGCCTAATGAAAAAGTTTCCGACATAATTGTCACAACTTGACAATTATGTTGCGACATTTTGACAGGTGATTACTTATGATTGTCATGATGTCATGACAAATTTGTCAAAACTCGACATAATTTTCAAGATCTCCGACAGGCGTTTTTTGACAAATGTCAGCTTTTTATCGCGACATTATGTCATGAATTTGTCACTTTTTGACATTTTTTTCAGCTTTATTGAAAGGAGAAATGTCACGACAGGTGACAATAATTATGTCACCTCTCGTGACATATGTCATCCTGTCAGCTTTACTGAACAGGGCCCTGGTGGTAGGCTAACAAACAATTTGGTAATTTGTGCTGCCAGTTGTAGGATTGATGATCACTTTTCAATATGCGAACTAAACGAAATAGATTTTTAAAATTCAATGATTTAGTTCAACAAGGAACCAATTGGTTGAGGGCGATTAGGATTTATTGATATCCATAAATTGTGCGGTGCAGTTTTTGTTAGTGGAAGTTTTGCCTCATTCCAAGACAACAATGATCGATGAATAAGATTGTACTTATAAAATCGAAATACTTACTTATTTTATTACTTAATCTTAACTTTAGGTTGCAAACCCATAATTGATGCTAAATACTTTTGATTTGTGAACCCGTGACCAGTAATGGTATTTTCTTGGTAGTCGTGGTTATAGTAAAATTGTTGTTTCGTCCGTCGTTCTGGCTTGCGTCTAAAGCTCTTATTTAAAAGTAAGTGAAATGCAGAAAATGTAGAGTCAGAAATACATGAAAAGGAAGAAAGTAGAGAAATTTAAGATTACAGGAATGGAATCTAAACTACTTACCTACCTACTTACAAATATACCACCAAAGAAATACATGCAGAGTACGAAACTAGAATATAGAAGTCAGTAAGAAAGAATACACTCAGTACTTAGCAAGAAATGAGGAAACACAAAAGATATATGTAGAGTTAGGTAGTCAAGTGAAAGGAATCTTACTAGAAATAATGAAGAAAAGTCTAGAAACTACTGGTAAGTAGGTCTTCTTGTAATTATAATGTTAAAAGTTTTGACGTTTTTATGCTACTTATTAATTAGTGATCTACACTAAAAAATAGTAAAAGATCTATTAAATTTTTAAAAAACATTTTTTTTTTCATTTTTTAAACATTAAACAGTGTTATGTAGGATAAGAGAAAAAAAGTCAATTTAAATATAAAGTTTTCTAAAGTCAAAGTTTATAAAACAGAGTTTAATAAATATGTTGATTTATCATTACTTATTATTGTATTATTTAATTCCTGAGAAAATAAATTAATTTAATTGCTATATTTCTAGTTAAAATGGTCAAAGTAAATGGGCGGCGAAATGCTCCCCACGCGCCCACTGACGTTTCGCAAAAAGACGCGCCCACTCTAGGGTTAATATACTTACATTAATTCTAGGATGATGTATGCCTTGGACCTCACTAGTAGGTAAGGTACAGATATTATAATACTATACTGTAGGAATTATGAGTTACTACCGTCTGTCACCACTCACCAGGCTGTATCTCATGAACCGTGATAATTTTCACAGATGATGTATTTCTGTTGCCGCTATAACAACAAATACTAAAAACAGATTATATTATAGGTGTAATAAAGGAGGCTCCCATACAAAAGACAAGATTTTTTTGCCGTTTTTATAGATAATGGTACGGAACCCTTCGTGCGCTAGTCCGACTCGCACTTGGCTGTTTTTTTTTTTGTTATACATGTCAAACTAACACGAAGACTATTCGGGGGCTTTGCTACGATCACCCCCTTTAGTCTTCACCTAAGCTACCGCAGTGTTTGCCCTAAAAGATTTCATCGTTTATGATAAGTATTTCACGTTTGGCCATGTCATGGTATGATAAGTATTTCACGATTGGCCATGTCATGGTATGATAAGTATTTCACGTTTGGCCATGTCATGGTATGATAAGTATTTCACGTTTGGCCATGTCATGGTATGATAAGTATTTCACGATTGGCCATGTCATGGTATGATAAGTATTTCACGATTGGCCATGTCATGGTATGATAAGTATTTCACGATTGGCCATGTCATGGTATGATAAGTATGTCACGATTGGCCATGTCATGGTATGATAAGTATTTCACGATTGGCCATGTCATGGTATGATAAGTATTTCACGATTGGCCATGTCATGGTATGATAAGTATTTCCCGTTTGGCCATGTCATGGTATGATAAGTATTTCACGATTGGCCATGTCATGGTATGATAAGTATTTCACGATTGGCCATGTCATGGTATCATAAGTATTTCACGTTTGGCCATGTCATGGTATGATAAGTATTTCACGATTGGCCATGTCATGGTATGATAAGTATTTCACGTTTGGCCATGTCATGGTATGATAAGTATTTCACGTTTGGCCATGTCATGGTATGATAAGTATTTCATGATTGGCCATGTCATGGTATGATAAGTATTTCACGTTTGGCCATGTCATGGTATGATAAGTATTTCACGTTTGACCATGTCATGGTATGATAAGTATTTCACGATTGGCCATGTCATGGTATGATAAGTATTTCACGATTGGCCATGTCATGGTATGATAAGTATTTCACGATTGGCCATGTCATGGTATGATAAGTATTTCACGATTGGCCATGTCATGGTATGATAAGTATTTCACGTTTGGCCATGTCATGGTATGATAAGTATTTCACGTTTGGCCATGTCATGGTATGATAAGTATTTCACGATTGGCCATGTCATGGTATGATAAGTATTTCACGTTTGACCATGTCATGGTACGATAAGTATTTCACGTTTGGCCATGTCATGTCATGGTATGGCCAATTCGACGATATGGCCACGACATATATACTTTTACTCTTCTATCTACTATTACATCGGGAATGAAAAAAAAAAAATACGATTTATACCTACTTACATCTATGAATTTATCTAATAACGTCTAAATATAAAAAGTCTATTAGAAAAAGAAGATAAAAAATATACAGTTTTGTCTATAAAGTCATGATATTAAACGATGACAACATTTGGAGACTACTGCGTGTTTTCTTTAATGACATATTTGGCTTGTCAATCAAAATACGCAGTGGTGCCCTAATATGTCACCATACTTATATTGCCACTATTTAATGTCGCGACTTTATAGACAAACTGTACGTATACCTACGAGACAAAAGCGAAAATGTGTAAAGACCTCTCTACAATTTGCTTATCTACTTCTTCATTGCTACGTTCCCAAATTGTTTACTTTACCACCGGCACTCACCACAAGAGTTCTTTTCCAAAGCTGTTAAATGAACACAACATTATTATGAGAACGTCAGACTAAATTCCAAAATAACTGCCCAAATAGTAATGAGACAGTGCCGGATTTAGGGGAGGGCAACCGGGGCGAAAGCCCCGGGCCTCCACAAACGGGGGGCCCCCACAATAGAAACTTCGGAAAAAAAACTTTCAAATTCCAACTAGGAAACCTAGTAAACATCTTTTCCTTTCCTTTGATATCTTTTTTTTTTGCTCTTTTACATTTACCTACTTTGTATAAACATGTAAAAGAACATCTATATTTGATCATTCCAATCAGGCAATCAGTAAAATATCAAAATCTCAAATGGCCCTGATAAGCACTTGCAATTTACTACCCATCTTGAGGGAGTATCCCAATGGCTCAATGGCTGAGTGGGGTGGTACTTGCCCGCAACCTCGGAGGTTGGGTATTCGATTCCGTGTCTCGACAATATTTTTTTTAAATTTATATACATATAAATTAATTGCAGTATGTGAACAATTGGTGTTATTCAATTCTTAAACAAATCAATTATGATTGACTAATTGGTATTTTTTTTCATATTTCTTTATGCAGCAAGGTATGTAGTTTGATAGGCAAATAATTATTATTGTGACACAATTAAATGCCATCAATTATTCACTCAAACAAAAAGGACTATGGAAAAGACCAATCTCCGGAACTATTTTACTACCAAATTTTCAAAGATCAAAATTTCAGAGCTACATTCCCAAACCTTGAAATTGCATTGAGAATGTATTTGATTTTGATGGTATCAAAATGCACTGGAGAGCGCTCATTTTCAAAAATGAATATTATTAAAAATAGGCTTCGAGCCACGATGGGACAAAACCGTCTATCAAAGCTTTCTCTCCTGAGCATTGAATGCGATTTACTCAAGAACTGGATTTCAGCGAAATCATCAACGATTTTTCAGCCAAAAAAGCTCGAAAGGTTCCGTTCGTTAACACTAAAATTTAATTTCAGATAATTCTTGTTTCCGATTATATTTATAGTATGCGTTTGTAAAATACTAAGAGAATCTACTTGGTTTCACAATAAATTATTTATTTAAAAACTCGACTGAAAAATATTGATCATTTTCTTTGGAAAATAATTTGGGGCGAGGGGGCCTCCGCTCCTTTGTTGCCCCGAGGCCTCCGGACCTCTAAATCCGGCCCTGTAATGAGAAGTTGTGCATAAACATTTGAAAAGACCATTATCATTAGATGAAGTAGTTATATCATGCTACAACATCAAGATAGTGCTGCCATTGGCTATGTCAGTCGGCATAATGTCATGGAAAGATGGATTCGGAAAACTTAGAGAAGGTTTCTGATATTGATAGTGACAATGGCTCACCTCCTGTTTGATTGCCGGAATGATGTGATGACTACACCTGCTTTTGGTTGACTGGTTTCTCTGCGGTAGTTCTGCAAATCATAAGTCTTACAATAATAATAAAAAACAATACACTTACCCATTCGCATTTACACTACTGCAAAAGGCCGTTATTTTAAACACTTGCCGGATCGTCCGCAAATTCATGGGAAATTTATCATTATCATAATCATTCATTCATCACTATGCACTTGGCTTAGGCCCGTGCCGTAAAAGAACCTCCTAGGAGAGAAAAAATTAAGAAATTCATAATAATAATAAAAACGCTCATGCACACGAGACGGTTTTTCGCAGGAGCGGAGCAGGCTTAGCTCCGGCGAAAAACCGTCCCGTGTGCATGAGCGCTAATAGCTGCTTTTCGACACGCCGGCACTGGCACCGGCGGCTTAGTGAGTAAGAGAGGGATAGACAGACTATAGCTCTGTCCCTCACTTACTCAATAAGCCGGTGCCGGTGCCGACGGCGTGTCGAAAAACGGCTAATGGAGGGATAAGGCGTTTTTGATATCGTCTATAAATACACTAATCTACATTTAAAAACCAGCATGCATATGCATCTGCGACCGCAGTCGTTCGAAGTCCTTCCGTTTAATTTACCTCGCTCGAATGATGTTAAGTATTATGCTTACCTCGGGGTGTAAGTAGCTATTTCACCCTCGAACTATATTCGCCTAAATATCTCGGGTAGACTCGATCCTTAGCGCCCTTTGCAAGCTGCGCTCGCACGGGCTCCAAATTGGACCTTCGTCCGAAATAGCTCTCTTTCAACCCTTGTGTAACAAACTACTATTTTTGGATATTTCTTGTTTTATTTTTAACAAGTTATTGATGTAATTTTACTCATTAGATAACGCACTTTCGATATCAGTTTAAACTTTTTTAATATCTGTAATGGTTACGGAATAATAGCCTGTGCACACTTAACGATTACACCCTGTACAGCTATTGGTACCCACAGTTCCGTCCAAAGTAGGCTCGTCACCCGCTTGATCGCTATTCCATGAGCCTAGGCATAACCCCTCGACAGTGAAAAATCCTGGAGCCGGAATAGTCAATTTTTCCGCAACTGTGAGGAATCCTGGAGCCGGAATTATCAATTTTTTCGCAACTGTGAGGAATCCTGGAGCCGGAATTGTCAACTTTTCCGCAACTGTGAGGAATCCTGGAGCCGGATCCTTTATGAGTAGGTACAATGTTCTGTCCGTTGCAATGTTCAGTATAGTCCGATCTCTTTCTAAACTATTCAGAATGTACATGAAAGAACAAGCTACCCAATGAACAAATTATATTTGAATGCTTCGGTCACTCAATGCCAAATAAACTCATTGGCAGGGGGAGTCCATATGGAGTGGGGGTAAACATTTCAATAAATGGGTCATTTGTATTTGTATGGGTACCTAGGTAAGGTTCGCTTACCTGCGTGGCCTGAGACATTTGCGAGGTGACGGAGGACCTCGGCTCGGAGCCGTTCCAGTTGCGGCGACGCTCGCTGTTGATTGAAGAGTTGGTGTAGCGCCTCTCGCTAAAACAACAAAATAAAAATATTATCGCTTTTGATTGTCTTCTTCCGAAGCAAATATACAGATGGCTAGGTATTGCCCAAGGGTAATAGACCTGGGTTATCTCCTGAATAGCCGGGTTCATCACTGTAATCGTCACTGTTTGATGGTAGTCTGTCACCAGTTTCGTCCAATTAGGGTGGCAATTCTGTAAAGAGACAAGTCTATCAGAAAAATCTCGATGTTAGCAAGCAGAAGAGAAGCATCGATTGATTGAGGAAATTGTCTTGTATTTAGTAGCGTCAGGCCCCACATCTGGAGCGCGGTATAGCCCAGCCTTCGAGCAAAATCTTCTTCCCTGCTTTGCTTTACCTACTATTTTCTCTCGCTCAATATCTGATATATTGCTATGAATTTTTTATTTCTGGAATAAAGTTATATTATTATTATTATTATAAAAGACCGGATGGATGACGATGCTCCTCACCTGACGGATCTCCTCGGGCCGTACCGGCCGGGTCCCAGGTCGGAGGCCCGGCGCGGCTCCTCGGCCGGCTTGGCGCCTGCCAGCAGCTTGTCGCGCGCGCTGGTCGAGCGCCGCCGCGCCTCCTGCGCCGGGTTGGACGGCTGCAGCCGGCGCGGGCTCTCCGTCATTGTGCGGACTCGCTGTGGGAAGTGAGTGGTTGTGAGCATCATCATCATCAGCCTGTCAGGGAACCCAATGCTGAGTATAGGCCTCCACTAAGTCACTAAGCTATTGTAGGTATTTTCTTTATTTATCTTTTGCATAAAGTTAGCTATCTAATGATGGTTTTCTTCTTATGTACCCTACATAATCTACATGCATTTAAATTTCTGCAAACACTATTTTTGCTTTGGAGTATGCCACTGGTCCGAATACTATTAAAGCAGCCTCATTTATGTTTATTTCGTGAATATTAAAATATATAGGTAGGTAGTAGGTTAGGTAGGTAACTCAACACTCACATTGCAGACCTCTGAGAAGCGCTGCGAGATCTTGAACTTGTCGTCGATCTTGTACTTATTGTTCTCCTTTACTTCCTCCTTGTACTTGACGTCTTCATCAAATTGCTCCACCAGCTCTAAGCTCTCCACCTATTTGAATAACAGTCGTCATATTATTTCCAACGTCTTGAGGGTTAAACCCGATTTTAAATAATCCTTTAAATAGGTACTTCAAGTTCCACTTAGGTATTAAATGGTATTGATAACGCTTCAGACAACTCCTCAAAATTACAAGAAAGTTAAGCTTTATCAAGCCAGGCCACATACGCTGCCACAGCCTACAACTCATCCTGTTTGTTACATCTACAAATCGTAACGCTTTCACTGTCAAATGTGCTGCCTCTGCTATGTCACAATCACAATGACGGTTTCAACATATCAAAACTGTCATTTACACGCACTTGAATAGTTCTCAGAACTGATTTATTATTATTCTACAAACCTACAAGGCCTAACCTCTATAAGTCTGAAGCCTAATGAGGTCAAAAAGGCTTAGTTAAGCCACTCCATTGCCCCGAAATGCACCAACAAAAATATGACTGATAAATAAAGCTACGAGAGCTATATCTCCCGAGATGCGCCTACCTTCATGATGGCAGCTGCTACATCATTGTCAGCGGGCGTCTGCTCGGCGGTCCGAGTGGAGGGCTCCTCGGGGCTGGCTGGCTTGATGCTGCCCACCAGAGTCACGGAGCTGACTCCTCCGGGCGATGTAGGTGCCCCTCCTGTGCCACACATCATCATTATCAGCCAGTTAGGGAACTCTCTGTGAGTATCTACTATGCCCCCTCAGGCAGGCCTCCGTCACTGAATGTACTTGCGCGCTACAATTACCTACCGCCCGCCCGAGCTCTCGGGCAGCCCGGCTATGGCCAAGTCAGTATGGTAAAGTATGGTTGTCGCAAGCCAAGCGCACGCACGTTTTGAACTGTGTTCGTATCGTACGAGTATCTGCGATGCGAGGCAGCCCTGCGATTAGTGTGAGATCGCGCGGTGCGAGGCGATCATAACTGTACGCTTGAGCATTTAGGCATATTTTAGCATGCAGCGGTTGCTGACGCGACGGAGTAGGCTATTATAGCAGTAGGTATTGAAAATTCCCTACTGAGTGAAGTATCTGTTACGTAGTAACTATTTAGTAATCTGTGCCTCAGGCTCAGGTACACTCCATTCGATTCAGCCGCGTCTATTGATTTTCACTTTTCTCGCTATGGCAATAAAATGAAATTGCTACGTTTCTACCAGCAAAACCACTAGACCGAGTTGCACGAAACGATTTTGAAATGTAAGTAGAGCATTCGCTTGAATTTCAAAATTGTTTCGTGCAACTCCTTGTTAGTTTAAAAAATAAATCTTAAATTAAATGGTCCCAGAAAGCGTCCCTTTCATTATTTCAGTATCTGGTGCTTCACACTTGACTTCGTAATTTGGTCAAGGGCAATGATGACGGAGCCTTGGCCATTATAAAAGCAAATTAATTATTGTAGATAATTTTAAAATTACCTACCTTTTAAGGTCTCATTGCTGGATGATGTCGCCATAATCTTGGGAATAGTCAGGTGACTATGGTCCTCCTCAATCTTGAGTGTGCGTGGTTGGAGTGGCAAAATTTATTTAAGTACCTAGGTATTTGCCTATCGTCACGTCCTTCTGTTTCCATTTAAAAATAATACGACAAGACGTGGGTTTTAGCGTTTTTTCTTGTACGGTGGTACAGAAAACCTTGGTATGTGAGTTCGATTGGACTTTACCGATATTTTAAATTGTTCTGTTCATATTATTTCCAATTCCCAAGCCATCTAACCTAATAGGCCGACAGTATTGGAACCCGCATATATTGAAAAGGTATATCTTAATGGTTGATAATTCCATTGCTCTTTGTTCTTGGTATGGACCTCGAAACACCTACCTTTACAGATGACGTGCGGCGTGATGGCGTAGCCATAAACGGCGATAGTTTGTCTTCATCTTCGCCTGTAACAGACGAAACTAAGGAGAATGTTATGTTTTGTATGTCTGCTCATAATAAAATGCTTGGATCACTCACAAACTTGAGCAATATTTTACTCACTTTTCCGTGAATTCCTCCAAAAGCGCGCCTGCCAATCTCTTTCACTGTATTCTGATCCGTAGCCTTGAAACAAACATAAAATATCTTCCTTGAGAAAATACTCTTTTTATTGACGACCTCTGTGGCGCAGCGGTTGCGCATCTGCCTACCATGTGAGAGGTCCCGGGGTCGAATCCCGGCTGGGGACAAAAAAAAACCCCAGGTCTTGGATGTTTTACATGTTTGTGATGTCGCTGTTTCTAGTTCCCACGACACAGGTTATCCTAGTGTGGGGCCAGAAGCATTATATGTGCCTGTATGTAATGTTTATGTTTATACATCGTACTGTTGCATATTGTTACGTTCATTATGTTCGTGTTGAGTTATGTCACGGGAGAGTTGAGTTGTGTTACGCTCGTGTCGAGTTGTGTTATGCTCGTGTCGAGTTGTGTTACGCTCGTGTCGAGTTGTGTTACGTTCGTGTCGAGTTGTGTTACGCTCGTGTCGTATGGTGTCACCTGAGACGGTACTGGCGGCGCTAGTCTTCCTGGCGGTGTCCGTCAGCGGCGCCAGCTCCATCTCCTGCTGCGACTGCTCGTAGAACACCTGCTTTAGCGCCTCGAGAATCGTCACGCCGTCGGTGAACACGCGGTACGTCAGCAGAAACGTGTTCAGGAAGTCCACGGACAGGAAACGCAGGTCTGTGACACATACAAATGGCGTGAGTGATCATCTTGAGCATAGACCAATAATTCCCTGAGTTTAAAAAAGCCAGCACACATACCACGTCCACCTAACCTCATTCCGACTTCATATCTTAGGCAAATGCGGGGGAGCAACGCGTTCAAGCATGCTTGAGAAGCATGTTGGTCAAACTTCACGTTTTCATCAAGCATAACCGTGATAACGATCAAGCAAAATGATCAAGCAAGTTGTCAAGCATGCTTGACAAGCATGTTGGTCAAACTTCAAGCAACTGCAATAATAACTTCAAGCATGATCAAGCACATTAAGCACGTAATTTGCTTGACAAGCACGTCAAGCATGGCCGTAAACGATCAAGCATGCTTGACGACATACCTGTTTGTCAAGCATGCTTGAACGTGTACGGGCCCCTTTAGGTTGTACATGGTTGAAAATGGCAGTCTCAACCCACCCGTGAGCCTCTGCAGCAGTCTCGCGGGCGTAGCGGACCGTATCTGCGGCACTTTGCACGAGTTCAATGTCCTGCTGAACCGGATGTCCACGTCGTCTGTGAACAGTGCGCGGTCCGACCTGCGACGTGCAACAAACAGTCATTAACTCATTACCAAACATTTGATATAAGGAGCGTGTTAGAATGTCTGGTTACTTCTAGCGACTGGCTCTAGGAGTGTTTTCAAGAATTGCTACCCAATTAGAGCTTGTCTGCCCCCTTATTCGCTAACCGTGACCAAAGGATATCAAAATAAGTCGGATAATATTAGCCGACTTATTTTGATATCCTTTGGTTACCTACACGATAATTGAACGACACCAATAGCTTCTTAGTTTTTCCGGATCATCATTGAGTGATCATCAGTATACGCGTCGTCGTCACTCGTCAGGCGTTCAGCCCTGTCTATTAATCCTCTAACCAAATCCTTTGACGCCAGGGGTGGGGTGCGGTATCAGAATCAGCGCGAGGAAGGGAGTGGCCGTTCTGTACGGAGTACTGTTATCTCTTCTGTGCCTCGGCTATACCTGCAAGCAGGAAGACTGGCGGAGGCAGCCCCACACGAGCCACATGCTCTCAGCAGTTCCGTGAGGGCAGCACTCTCCATGCACTGCGCCAGCTCGCTCGTCCAAGCTGCCTTCTCTTCGAGGGTGGCTGCCACTGGACATGAAGAATTTGAACTGACATAAATATAAGGGGATACCTTATTTAGGAGGAGTATGGCTCAATCTTACTCGTATCCGGATAAAGGCCAGTGCCCCTTGGTGGGGACATTAATAGGCTACTTTTACTTACCTTAATACAAGAAATATTCCCCGCAGGTCTTGTATGTTTACATGTTTGTGATGTCGCTATACGCTTCGTATACGCTTTGCTTGCAATCTATTTACGATCTATTTGCGATTCTTTAGGAGCATACCAAATGACGCCATTTTGGGTGTTTTAGATGCGATAGCGATCCAATATAAGTGGCAGCATCGGACCCCTGGTTCCCACAACACAGGGTATTCTATAGTGTGTGACCAGAAGCAATGTACCTATGTGGCTGTATGTAAATGTTTATGTTAATTATTTAAAGAATATTTTAGATGTGAGGTTTTTAATAATGTTATAATAGGGACATGATACGGAAAGCTGTCACTACAAAACTGATGTGATCAGAGAAACTACTTTTGGTCCAATGTCAAATACATAAACAGGCCAAGTTCGAGTTAGACTCGCGCACCGAGGGTTCCAACCAAATCTAATTTTTGGGGTTCCGATCCTTAAAGAACCTTTATAAAATTCACTTCAAAAAGAACCCTTATATGATCACTTCGTTGGGCCTCTGTCCCTCTGTCTGTCTGAAATAATTTTGACATCGATAAGTATGGAGATGTCAAAAATAAAGTTACTCTGAAAAGGTCGCTGGAAAGCTAGATGTACTGTACATATAACATCTTACCCAAATGTGCACAGATCTGCTCTCCTTTGACCTCAACCAGGATTTTGAAGTCCTTCTCTTGATAGAGATCCCCACCAGGCGAACGGCAGACTGATGTTGAATCTGGAAAATATTTCTATATCAACCAGCCAAAGTATCTGAGAACTGCGTCCACCATCCCTCCCTCCCGCACCTGTCACCGGCATCCCTCCCTCCCGCACGTGTCACCGGCATCCCTCCCTCCCGCACCTGTCACCGGCAAATATTAGCAATGTCAGATCGATAACAATTCATAGACACAAATCAAAATCCGTCCTCTGCCTGCGTTGCGTGTCGGTTAATGTACGTCCAGCTGTAATATCGTATACAGGTGACTTAATTTGCTTATTGCATTATGGTACGCATTAGTATTAACGGGTACGGGTAGTAACCTACTCGAATAAGCCTTAGAGTCGGGGTCTTCCCTCGAAACCATTGCTCGATGTTAGTGAGTCGGGGTCTTCCCTCGAAACCATTGCTCGATGCTAGTGAGTCGGGGTCTTCCTTCCCCCGAAACCATTGCTCGATGTTAGTGAGTCGGGGTCTTCCCTCGAAATCATTGCTCGATGTTAGTGAGTCGGGGTCTTCCCTCGAAACCATTGCTCGATGTTAGTGAGTTTTTTAAGCGACTTCAAAAAAGGAGGTTCTCTATCGGAAGCACAATATCTTTTCTGCGTGTCGGTCACCACGATATGGTACCACATATCATAGATAACTCACTCACCAAGTTAAAAACTAAAAAAAATACTACTTCAAGACCTTTGTTTTCTTGCTTCCTTCCTCTCGGTATTAAATTGTCATCTATAACACGAAAACGAGCCTACGAAGTCAAGTCCCCACATATTACACAACATTAACAAATATACGATCCTAACACCAGAATTTATCCTGCCACAATGACTATAAACACCACAAAATCATGGATGTATAATGTCATCCAGGTTAAAGCAAATAATTTACACAGTTTTTTCCACGTAGAAACCTAACTACTGGACCGATATTGATTTCCAAAAAATGAGTCAAAACTATTGGGTAACCCTTTGAAACAAAGAAAGACTTTCTGAAATCGGTACGTAAATAATACCAGTTTAAACTTTTTTGACGTCGGTTAAAATAAGTTGGCCGTAGCACTTACCATCATCGTCATGGTTGGACGGGTCCTCGACTAGCAAGGCGTCGTGCAGCGGCAGTTTCCCAGTAGGGGGGAGATGCAGCCTGCCCCCCGAGGCTCTGGTGGTCAGCAGCAGGTGGTTGCTGAACAGGAACGCCTGGCGCGACTGCGGCGCCGCGCGGCGACCCTTGCCCACCACTTGGGAGAGCGTTCCTGGTGAAGCAAGACAAGCAACGAGTAATAGAGAACAACTCTCATAGAAATAGCCAGAGAAAACATAGCTAGAAAGTCGGGTAACGAGTTCCGCAGAAGTATTCATGGGCGGCGCAATTATCTATTTTCTTTCCAGGAGGGTGTAAGTGCCCATGTCGCGTCGTTATTGTTTTTCACTGGAATCCAAGCGCAGCGCCGTGTAACTTGATAAATCTGCTTCAATTTCGCAGCGCTTTATAATTGAATAACTCAGATGCATGGCGCAGCATTGTGTAATTGAATAACTCAATCACTCAGACCCAGGGACCTGTCACTTCGCTCGCTGCGCTTCGCAAAGGACTGAGCACTGGTAGAAATAATAAATAATAATAAAAAATAAGTTGGTGTCTTTTATTATGGATGTGATGTTAAATGTGAACTTAGTTAAAATTGTACTATCTCGTTTCAACTTTGTGTTATAAGGCCATGTTTGCTCGATTCTGCGTTGGGGACAAGACATGGTTTTAAGTTTTTGGTAGTTTGACATTTTTTCCCATAAGTTCTATTGTTAATATCTTAAATTGTTTATGCTCTCCAGGTAAATAACTGCTGGTACTAAACATGGTATTTATTTCAATTTTTTGATGTTATAAATAAGACTAGTTATGTCAAAATACGCAAGTTTGTACGCTCGAGAAGGACTGCTCTTAGCTAGACGTATATTAACCGACACGACAGGCAGAGGCAAGCAACGGATGTTGATTGCTGTCTATGAATTTTTATAGAACTGCGTCCACCATCCCTCCCACCCGCAACTGTCACCGGCAAATATTAGCAATGTCAGATCCATAAGAATTCATAGACATAAATCAAAATCCGTTGTCTGCCTGCGTTGTATGCGTCCAGCTGCCTGCGTGTTGTGTGCGTACAGCTGTAATGTCGTATACAGGTGACATAATTTGCTTATTGAATTTCAGGAAATTATGGTACGCATTACCTACTATGAGCACATTTAACGGATATAACGGGTAGTATACTAACATAACATAAACATAGCGTCACGCCTCTTCCTATGCGGGGTGGCAGTGGAACAACTGCGCCCACTTTTAGCCAGTGATACTCCATCTAGCGTGACAGGGGGGGCTAGCCCATCGTCGCAACTATGGAGTAAGTTTTAAAACTAAAACAAATAATTAAAATACTTATGATGGATTAATTATGTGGATGAATCGGGTATTTTTTCCAGAAATCTTAAAAAAAACATATCTCAACCACTGATGATGATGTCCTCCAAGCCGATACGGCTACAGCGACTGCTAAAGAACAAAGGCAGGCGTCGCTGGTGTGCCCGGGTGTGGCTGACGTAGCCAATCTTAGCTCTAAACGTTCTTCCATACGTTGCACATTTTACAGTGCCGTTCTCGTAGTTATAATGAATAGCTGCAGGTGTACGAGCCGTGGCTTCATCTTGCTTCTTGTCCAGATCATCGCGGTGCTGTGCTTCAAATTCAAAGATCTTCTTTTGTGCGAGATGCTCCATTCTGATCGGTGAGCTGCACGCTATTACCAGGTCTCCGGGTCTAGTCGCAGCGCTTCATATGCCTCTTTGCGCTTGCCTTCTCGGAACTCCGCATAAGAGACGCGCTTTGCCAGCCTCTCGCCCTCTCAACCACTTCAAGCAGAAATGTGTTTAGTGCAAGCCCCTCTACTCCCCAAATGTTTTGTCGCACCTTACTCCAAACAACCTGTATACCTACATGTACTTATCATAGTTAGCCCACATACCCCGACTGGGTAAAAGCCTCTTCTTTACTATACCATTCATTACAATCCAGGGAGAACTTATCCAGTGGAGAGCGCATAGATACGTTTTCCTTTGAAACACAACCCACTAATTTACGGGCGGCGGGGAACGAGGTAAGAGAGCTGTGATTGGTCAGCCGCTGCGAAACTGGCTGGCCGCCCGTCATATCATTGTCATATCGTACAAAGGTTGCGTATGCGAACTTTTGTTGAATACCTACAACAAACGTTTGGCAAGCCGCATTCCCCCGCAGGCTCAGTCAATGAGAATCAGTAAAGTTATAGCAAATTCATTAGAACTGGCCCTTTAGTTATTTTTTATTACATAAGAATGACATTACAGTTTGAATTATCCAAATCGGACCATTACTTACGAAGATATTAATTAATAAACATTATGCGTTCCTTCCACTAAAAGGCAGTGTGCCCGGGACCGTGTGACGTCACTGAGACGATTGAGCGCGGTCGGCAGTACTCGGTAGTTGGCCGCGGCGGCCGGCACTCATTCACTCGTTCACGATTCGACGGGCGGCGGCGACGTGGTTGTTACTCTTTATTTGTTGGCAATTTATTTAAATAACGTGTTGTTGTAACTCTACACTTATTTAATATGAGTACTAATAAAATAGAAGCTGGTTTTGTGCAAGCTCAATCAGATAACCTACCAAAAGTGGATTCTTTCATGGTATTTGACTACCATGGTTTTTGACAATCAAACTTATGAGCAAAACTCCCTTCTTCAGTTTAAGCTTTCCTCCGACCAACTTAAACTTAACGAAATTTTCCATATCTTCTTCCACCTGAAATATAAAAATATTAGTATATTAAATTTATTTGCTTCGACCAATAAGGAATAGCTTAGGCAAATACACAAATAAATGCACCACTGTTGTATAGATGATTAAAATATTTATCATTCACTCTTTGCTCTATACCCGAGTAGGTACGTCCCTGTGTCATTGTTTTGAGACGATATAACTTTAGCATTAAAAACCCCCGCATAAAACCAGACTTCCAGTTTCATCACCAAGTTTCATCATCGGGTGTCATTAAAAGGTATCATCACAACGAATCGAATGAGCCTAAGCTCGATGGGTATACCAGTAAGCATCCCAGGGTTCCAGCTCGCACCTTCGAGCTTCGCACTCCATCCTCAGGTCAGCTCGATAGTACCATATTCTCAAAGGTCTTGTCACTACGAGTCTAATGAGCCCAAACTCGATGGGTTTCCTAGTAAGCATCCCAGGGTTCCAACTCCCACTTTCAATCTTCGCACTCCATCATCAGATCAGCTTGATGGTACCTACCATATTCCCAAAGGTCTTATCACAACGAACCTAATGAGCTCAAATTCGACGGGTTTACTAGTAAGCATCATAGGGTTCTCGCTCCCACCTTCGAAATCCATCATCAGACCAGCTCGATGGTACCATAACAACATGCTTCAAGAAATCTACACTCGAATAAAAAAACAACACTCAAATCGGTTCACCCGTTTACGCTCCGCGAGCTGAGAGACAGACAGACAGACAGACTCACACATCAAACTCATACCACCCCTTTTGCCTTCATTGGGCGGGGGTTAAAAATATAAACGGCCGTATGTACTAGGTTTATGCACAAAACTCAGAAAAAGTAAGTAGACTACACGCCCCGCGCACACACATACTCCCACAGCTACAATACCTACACAACACATGCACTTTTGTCGCACACACACACACACACACACACCGCGACAATACCGACACAACACATATGCACTTTTGTCGGCCGGCACGAGTGGGAAGCACAGTTGTGCCTCTGCCACCCCGTATGGGAAAAGGCGTGACGCTATGTTATGTTATACAGCCGAATGGACCGAAAAGAGAATAGGTACTATAGTATTAAGTACAATACACGTAATAGGTATATCAACTCATTTTCATAAATCATACAGCTAAAGGTATAGTTATACCAATTTATTTATTGGTATTGTATTATGTGGGTAATACTTACATTGAAATGATCTTCACAGCAATGTCTTGTAGCCTGGGTCGAGCATGGAGTTTTATCATCTCTTTTTGCGATGGAATACCATTTTTTGCGAAGTTTCGGGTCTCTCGGCACGTTAAAAAATAGTTTTTCTGGCGTTTTAAAAGTAGTATTTGTACATTTCGGCACTATACAATATTGATACATTCTTAAATAGTTGAATTAGACACTAATTGGACACTTTATTTGTTTAAAAATCACAATTATCCACACAAAACACTGCGCGCTATACTGCTACCAACGGCTGAGTGGCGGCGACCGTCGCTGTGACGTCACAGGCAATCGCGCCACCCGGTCAGTCAACTTTGCTAGAAATTTGGCTCTAACTTCGTCAATTTTTGTTGTAGAATAATAATTTTTTCACTGTATATTAAGGATTTCTTAGCTCTATAAATCTGCATTTTTAACTAAAAACGTTACGGATCGTCATTGGATATATAGTCTCTGTTACAATCCTAAGTAAGTACCTATGCATTATATATTTTCTCAGAAACGGTGTAAGTAAAACCTAAAGACCTCCACCTACGACATTAGCATACGTATCTGGCTTCCGCAGAATGCACAAGTAGACAGATTCGTCAGCACGCCACATTATGACTTCGCCTTTTAAAGGACGGCCTTAGTATAGTCAAGTTTGAGATTCTTGCTAAACTTGGATTTGCAAAAGAAGTTTTGACTGGCTAATCATGCCCGTGCTACTCCGTATGAGGAAAGATGTGGCGCTTCGATTGTTTTTAGGGTTCCGATCCTTAAAAGGAAAAAAGGAACCCTTATAGGATCACTTTGTTGTCCGTCTGTCTGTCTGTCTGTCCGTCCGTCTGTCCGTCCGTCTGTCACGACCCCTTTTCTCAGGAACGCGTGGAGGTATAATGTTGAAATTAATATCGATTACTCAGGTCTATGGTCCCTTGGAGCTGTGAAAAAATTAAACTTCTAGGTCCACGCAATCAAAACATACCGCGATATTATGTCATAATTTTGCTGGATTTGTATGAACTCGCGTGGAACTCGCAAGGGAATCAAAACCTATAGGGTACTTCCGGTTGGCCTAGGGTCATGAAATTTGGAATGTAGGAAGGTCTTATAGCACAAGTTAAGGAAGAAATCCGAAAACTGTAAATTTCTGTCTGTCTGTCTGTCTGTCTGTCTCACCGTCTGTTAAGACTTTTTCTCAGAAACGCATGGAGGTATTAAGTTGAAATTAATATCGATTACTTAAGTCTGTGAACTCTTAAAGTTGTGAAAAAATCAAACTTAAAGGTCAACGCAATCAAAAGATACCGCATATGTCTCAATTTTGCTGAAATTGCTGATATTCGCAAGGGAATCAAAACCTAGAGGGTACTTTACGTTGACCTAGAATCATGAAATTTGGCACGAAGCAAGGTCTTATAGCACAAATAAAGGGAAAAATCTGAAAACTCCAAATTTCTGACTTTCTAAAAAATATTCAATTTCGTTTACATGGATGACATCACACTTTAGTTTTTTATGTGGAAACCTAATTACACGTGTTACGCTCTCCAAGTGTGATCGGAACCCTTGGTGCGCGAGTCCTACTCGCACTTGGCCGGTTTTTTAGTCTAGTTAATAACTGGTCCATGGCCTAACTGTTAGACCTTGGACCAATTATCATTGGTCCGTGGTTAGACGTACACAGCTTTCCAACGATCTTTGGCATGCGGTGACAGGTGGAATTAACGCTTGATGACAGGTTCGTTGCGTTAAGTTGCGTAGAACTAGCGACCCCTGTAAAACGTCACTCAAGCACAGAAGAGATAATAGTAAGTGCCAACAGATCGTTCGAACTTGAATTTTTCATTCCGTAGGATTCTGACATTTCAGATTTCATAAGGTTTTTTATGAGGACAAAATTAATACTTACAATTCAATAACTATAACTTTGGGGTAAATAGGAACGGCGGGGGAATTGGGATAAAAATCTGAAATTCTAAACCATTCTTTAGCCTTGTTACTATTTATGATAGATCAACTAAAAGAACTGACCATACATCCTTAGGTATACCTAGAAATACTCTGTGGAACCTATTCACCCCGAAGTACGGTATCCAACTAAGGAAGGAGGCGGTAGTGTTTCTCTCTCATTCAATATTAGTCTGCTCTCAAAAGACTTGTTTTGACAGATGGATGCAGAATTAATTAACATTTGGAACGTGATTCTACCAAACAAATTATATTGGTAGATTTCAGCAAAGTTAAAGTGTGAGAAAGAGTTGTTTTAGTTTTTATAAGCCGCTTTTAGCTGTCACGTCGCGTCTGTTACATTACTGTTGTGTTTGCTGCCATTTGATGTTATTATCTTGTTATATGTGTTAAGTTTCTGTTATTCTGTTGAGTTTTTTCTTGTTGACTTTTCGTGTTGTGATCGTTTGTTGATTTCTAGGGTACCGTACCCGAAGTGTGCCAAACGTTACCCTATTACTAAGGCTCCGCTGTCCGTCCGTCCATCCGTCCTTTTAAGTAACTTTGAACTTAAACCCCCTTAGAGAAGAATATAATACAAGATGATTATTATGAAAGTGATATTAGTATCAATGATGATTAGAGATTTTAATAAAAATATGTTTTCTTTACTTCTATTTTTTTACTGTTTTGTGATGAAAAGGGACGTAATTATTACTCGCAGTAAATCCCCTTTTAATTTGGTGCGCTGCACTTAATAAAATGGATACATTCACTAACAAATAAAATGTATAGACTCAGATGTTCAGACTCGTATTGAAATTGAAAAACGTGCCCGGCCAAAAAGGTTTGTAATCTCTGACATGTCAAAAAATTATAGCTGTTGTCAGAATTCTACGGAACGAAAAATCAGGGTTTAGGTTCTTCGCTAACCTTGCCGGATGAAAACTTGATTGACGTCCAGCAAGATGTCGCAGCCCTCTATAATCATCCGCTCCACTTCTAGATTCTTCCGTAAGTTCTCGGTTTCGCTGACCTGCAAAACAGTAACAGTTCTAGAAGATAAGACATTGATTGGGTTTCAGCAGACGTCTTGTGGGTAGTTGGCGGGTTGCGGTACGTATGTACCCCGGAATACCTCAACTGAGGAAAAGGGCCATTATTTTTGTTGGGGACCCTTTTGTGCAGCGCCAAGATATTGTAACTCTTTAGCTCTTTTAGCCTCTTTTTGGGCTGTCAGTTTATTGAGGTGCGCAAGTTCATTAAGTTGTACCCACCCTCAGGGACTCATTGAGACCAAGCATCCCAAAGGCCACCGGCCTGTTCATTTAAGCTCTATTATGTCTCGTACCTCGTCGTGCATCTGCCGCGAGAGCTCCTCGAGCTGCGCGCGCGCGTGCTGCAGGCTGCGCCGCTCCACGTGGTCGTGCGGTGTGTGCGCCAGCAGCTCGTGCAGTGTGATGATGTAGCGCGGGATCTGCCGGACCACACACTCTTCAGGAAAGGATCTTCCAGGCAGTGGAGGCCGTGCTTACAATCGGGTCAGGTGTGTGTATGACGACGTGTGACGTACTTCAGTGTGCTGACGACGGATACACAAGACGAACAAAAGTGGAGGCCTTCTAAATGCGTTATGGATCATCTGTGTGGACGGAAAATCCACATCCACCAAGGTGACCCCGTTGTAAACCTAACACCCACTGTCTGGAAGGCCCTTAACTCGGTATTATATGCAAAGTAGTCCAATCTAGAAACATATATCTGCGAATTTCGAGGTTGCAAGTGCATTGTGGCATTGTGTACAAAATGGCTGGACAATTGTCATAATTTTATATTTCTAGAATTTTATAAAGTCAATTCTTTACCCGCGATGACCAAGAAAGGGGTGTTATACGTTTGAAGCGTGAAATTACAGACATTGCATGTAGATGTAAATGTAGAGATGAGATCTGGCCCTCCACTACCTCCTCTCACATCATTTTTACCAGGAAAAACTCTGTATTAGTTTAGTGGCAACTGGATGTCGATGAAGTTAAGCGGGAAGAGGAGGATCACACTCTGTGAAATTATCGTGGTCAATAAATGGAAGTAGATATTATATAAACCTATATAAGTAGGACCGGATAAGTTAGCACAAAAAGGATAGATAGATAGATACTTATAAGTATACCCAACATGCTGCCGATGACGATGAGGTAAATAGACGGCCGATGCTTGATGGTTGCATGACATCGCTCAATTTTCTGCGGGAAAACATCCTTGCAATAGGAGATTGGTCTCCGCTGTGGATCCTGATTTCCTAGGCGTCAGAGACCTTGGTAGAAAAGTTTTATTCGCAATAGGTGTAAAAGGTTACCTGATGCATAGGATACGTGATGAAGGTCTCCAGACTCCGCCCCTGGCAAGCCGTCTTGCTCTCCAAACGAGCCAGCAGCTGAGAAAACGCCTGGGTCTGCTTGCACTCGGTCAGCACTTGCAGCGAGTAGTGGTGGTTGCGCACATACTCCTGGTAGATAGTCAGCATCGGCAGTAGCATGTCGAATAGGTCGCCTGGAGGAATTAGGTTCTGTTGTTGGAATCCTATTAGGTCTCATGGAAAAATTGTTTCCCGCCCCTCAGGGATCCATCCAGGTTAAAAAAAACTCAAGGAGACGGCGGCGTGGAGTTCTTATTTCAAGATTTCTCACAGACTCAGCTAAATTCTACCACAAAAGTACACCATCTTATAGAAAATTTCATAGAGATCATTTTTGTCCTTGACAGTTTATTAATAACTGCCTCACTGCAATACTTTTCGTTTAAAATTGTTAAAACCGCGGTTAGGGACATATTTCCAGGAAAATAGGGGGGAAAGGGGGGGGAGCCGAAATTCGGCTTTGCAATATTCAGAACTGAATTCAGCAGGCTTTTTTACATCAAAAGTCATATTGCCTAAATGGCTCAAAAAATGCCGTTGACACGATAAAGGAAACCGATTTTTGAAAATTTTAACCAGTCTAGGATAATGATTTAGCGCGTCAGTGTCGTTTACAGGGGGTCGCCACCTCTACGCAACATAATGTAACGAGTCTGTCAAAAAGCGTTAGTTTTTATTTGTTACCGCGAGCCAGAAGATCTTTATAACTCTCAGAGCTGAAAGCGGCCAAAAAAACTTCTAAAAACATTACCCTCCTCCTGGTGGATTAGGCTAAGATAGTTACAAGATTAGACGCTCACCTAGTACTAAAGTGGGCCAGGACTCCATCCTGGATGTCAGACCCTTGAAGAAGATCTGATGAAGGAACAGCACTGTCTCGCTGTTGAGAAAGATGGAGTTGACATCCTCGTGGCTGCAGGGAGGCTTTTTTGAGCTGGCCGCCATTTTGAATGGCCGGAGGAAGCAGGTGACCTGGGAATAAGGCAAGTTTCGTATAATTTATTGCACATAACAGAAAACAAGAAAATACGTATAAGTTATTATGAAAAAAGGCAAGCTTATCTCTAAAAAGAGATATCTTCCAGCAAACCTAGGATGGACAGAATATAACTTAAGCATTAAAAAACTCCCGCATAAAACCAGTCTTCCAGATTCATCACCAAGTCTCATCATCAGGTGAAATTAAAAGTTCTCATCACAACGAATTTAATGAGTCTAAACTCGATGGATTTACTAGTAAGCATCCCAGGGTTCCAGCTCCCAATTTCGATGTTTGCACTCCATCATCAGATCAGCTCCATAGTACCATATTCTCAAAGCGCTTGTCACAATGAGCCTAAATTCGGCGGGTTTACTAGTAAGCATCATAGGGTTCCTGCTCCCACCTTCGAACTCCATTATCAGACCTCGATGGCATAACAACCAGCTCCAACAAATCTACTTCCGAATAAAAAAATAACATTCCAATCGGTTCACCCGTTTACGCTCCACGTGCTGAGAGACAGACAGACAGACACACAGAGTGACTCACACGTCAAACTAACTACTATTACATAACACGCTTTTCGTCGGGTGGGGGTTAAAAATACAGAACAGGCCTATGTGCCAAGTGAGCAAGTTGTTGGTTCCTTCTATGTGCCAAGTGAGCAAGTTGTTGGTTCTTTCTATGTGCCAAGTGAGCAAGTTGTTGGTTCCTTCTATGTGCCAAGTGAGCAAGTTGTTGGTTCCTTCTTTTGTCTTTCGAGAATGTGGCAAGGACTTATGTTTACTCAAACAAAGCTAGTAATGTGCTCAATACTTTGACAACTTTCTTTGAGCAAAATCGACGTTGCCGCGCTCTTGGAGCCAGACAAGATGTCCTGCAATTACCATTAAAGTCGTGCTGTAGCGACTGGCAATTACCACTACAGTCGTGCTGTAGCGACCGGCAATTACCTACCTGTCAAAATCAATGATTGTCGAGCTTTGTTTCAAAAATGGTAACAAAAAAAGGTACTAGTGCAAAAAGGTTTTATTCAATCCCCCCATTTCGAGTCACGCCAAAATCGATAACAGCGTCTACGAAGCCGTTCCGAGTCAGTTTTGGCAATACAAAATAGGGTTGATGAGGATTCCTCTTCCTCTTCCTCATAATGTGGAAGTTCCTCATATTTTTGAGGTTCCGCATCCTCATCCTCTTCCCCAAAATCGATTTTAAAAAACTCCTCTTCCGCTTCCTCTTCCTCATATATTAAGAGGAATTTATGAGGAATTTCATTCAACATCCGCGTGGCGCTCGCTGCGCCGCCGCCGGCCGCCGAACAAGAGAAATTCTATTTCCATTCTCCGTCCTTCACTCGCTGTATTAAAATATAACCTACCAATTGTTAATTTTGAGTATTAATTTGAGTATTAAAGGTTTTGTGTTTATATTTAAAAATTGTTTAAATTTATTAAAAGAAAGGTTCTTTTTATTTCTTATCTTCCTCTTCCGCATCCTCTTCCTCTTCCGCATCCTCTTCCTCTTCCTCATCCTCATCAAAATATCCTCATCCTCATCCGCATCCTCAAAATGTATTTCTAATAATTCCTCATCCTCATCCTCATAACCACTTCCTCATCAACCCTAATACAAAACGATGGCATTGTAGACGTTGTAATCGATTATGGCGCTGACGGCCATGTCACGGAACTCGACTAGAATTTGGATCTGTGTGACGACAGGGAGCCAAAAAAAAAACAAATGAGCGGGATTTCTTTTTGCAATTTTCTTTCCGTGTTCCAAATAAATTGTGAAAAATGAGTTCTACAAGCAAAGAATCCTCTACATAATTCAATGTGTTTAACACCGCCGGACATTAATATGGAAGCCGAATTAGTGGTAGAAAAATTTCCGCCGAAGTCAAAGGAAAAATTAAAACTTGCATACGAAAAGTTCGCGCAGTGGAAAATGGACAGAAAATGAAAGTCTTTGGTGGAAAACGATTTTCTAGCCTGTTAAGCGAATTTTCAAAGATAATGAAGCCCTAATCTCTCTGGAATACTGACTCCATGCTGAAGAGCACGGTCACACCTCGGACACTCCATAGAACGCTCGTAAAATAATCACCTATTACTACTACATAACCAAATGATGTTTGTATACTTGCAAATACTTTGCTAGGGCTGGTGGCGCGGAAAATGCAGCGATATTAAAGTATACGCGTCGTCACTCGACAGGCGTTCAGCCCTGTCTATTGATCCTCTAACCAATCTTTTGACGCCAGGGGTGGGGTGCGGTATCTGAATCAGCGCGGGGAAGGGAGTGGCCGTTCTGTACGGACGGACGGAGTACTATTTATCTCTTCTGTGGCACGGTTTTGTTTTTATGAAACACAAACGGAATGGAATTTTAGTAACTTACATATACCAATTGTTATTTTTATTAAATTATTATTAAATAGCTTTTTTAAGCTGGTTTTATTTCATTAGCATTGTCTTTCATATTACTAGCATTGTTTGAGTAAAGCACTCTACATCTACAATCCTTGGTCCGCAATGACTGCACTGCTGGCCACGCTATGATGTCCTCGAGCTTAGCTTAGCTACGATCTCGGCCTTTAAGCTTGGTCAGCATTACAACCTTTGATGTCTGCGCTATAAAAGCCTTCGGCCTTCGGTCTCGGCCTTTATTCTAGCTTGTCCATCAAAGGTTTCAATGCTGACCGCGCTGTATAGGCCTTGAGCTGCGCTTTCGGCCACCAGCAGCGCGACCAGCAACGCCGCCATTACAGACCGTTGCAGTAATGTACTATAGGATGGTGGAAGGGACGGGCCAATGGATGTGTAAATAATATTTTCGTCAAGGCGTACCAGAATTTCCATCTGCTCAAGATAATCCTCCTCAGCCTCCACCATTTTGAAGACCAGGCTGCAAAAAGAGTTATAGATAAATTAGTTGATCCTCGTAAAGGTCAAGACACATCAAAATGAAATGACTAACAACAACTACAAGTATTATTTGTACCATGCGTGAAGGAAACGCTGCTGCACGGGCGGGCGGTACGCCAGGCTAGCGCAATCCTGCAGCAGAGCTGTGGATACGTCCTCAGAATAATTTCCATCACCGTCAAAATAACTATAAGTAGATGATCATATACCTGTTCCTCTTCCTCATGCTCTCAGCGTGAGGGCTCTTGATGTACTGATCCACGATCTGCTTCCAGCGCCGACGGCACAGCCAGCCGCGGAAAAAGCTCTGAAACAATCCGTTGTGTATTCTGAACCAGATGACGAGACCCAAGCCATCCGATCATGGTGATCTGTGAGAGAAATCGATCGAACGATATCCAGCGTCACACATGGATGACATGGTTATCAAATCTGTGAGTCATTTATTTGCTAAAATATCTATTTTCTCCATCTCCAGCATTAACAACCTCTGTTACGTAGCGATCAAGGTTCTGCCTCACAGCCAACCGGGAAGGGATGAAAATCATTCCCAAGTTTGTGACGATGCTCTCTATGGTTTCCATGACACAGGCACATTGGGAATACCCATATGAAGGAGTTGATTCTGTTTTATTTGACAACCTGCCCGGATGGTCCGTCGACATCATCGAGTTGACAGGGTCTCAATGAATGCGGTTGGCGCAGGAGCATGCATATTGGCGCTGTAGAGAGGCCTTTTCCCAGCCAGCAGTGAGTTGGCTGAGTATGAAGATTGGTGATCCTAGAGTGGGGTAGGAAGCAATGACCCTACATATATGACGACCTCTGCGGTTTTGCGGTCGAGGCTATGCTTCCCAAGAGAAGGGCCGATTTCGAACCCCGGCTGCGGAGAAAGACAAAAACCCCAGGTCTTGGATGTTTATATTTTTATGACGTCACTGTTTCTGGTTCCTGGTGGAGCCAGCTATAATGTATAACGTTTCGGCTAACGCTAGTGAGCGGCTAAAACTAGCTTTAGCCGGCTAATGTTAGGTGTGCATTTACGTTCCTTTTGTTCAAACGTGTCAACCTAACACGATGAATAAAGGGGGATTCGCTTCACTCACCCCCTTTTTCCTTCGCCTACATTGACCACTTTGACTAGAAATACCACTTACACAACAAACACATCATCTACGCGATCAACTCACAAACAAGAAATCACACTCCATCCGCGTGTATGTCAGCCGCTCTTATAACTCTTGCCGTAAAACCTAACATTAGCCGGCTAAACCTAGTTTTAGCCGCTCGCCTAGCATTAGCCGTAACATTGTATATGTTACGATATATCTAGAATGTATGATGTGAATATATACATATACACATGTTCTTGTTCCCACCTGGACCTTCTTGATCTTCTTCAGCTCCTGCGGGTCGACCTCGGGCGAGTGGGTCGGCGACGAGCTCTCGGTGGAAGCCGCGCGGTGCACCGGGGAGTGCTCCTTCTTGTACGTGCATAGCTGGTGGAAACAACAATATACATTCATACATTCCCCAGCGAGAAAGTTCGTCAACCACTATAAACAATCTGTTCAAGCGGTCGATCGGTGGATCAATGAACTCATACGTTTGCCAGAGAGAAGTCTCTACCACTCCGTCGGGGTAAATTATTTAAAATAATCGGGTGCGAGTTGGAGACTTGCACACCAAGGGTTCCGGTCACACTTGGAGAGCGTAACACGTGTATCTAATTAGGTTTCCACATAAAAAACTAAAGTATGATGTCATCCATGTAAACCAAAAATAATATTTTTGTAGAAAGACAGAAATTTTAAATTTTCAGATTTTTCCCTTTACTTGTGCTATAAGACCTTGCATTATGCCAAATTTCATAATTGTAGGCCTACGGGAAGTACCCAATAGGTTTTGGGTCCATTGCGATTATTATGAAAATCCAACAATTTTATTTATTTATTTATTCTTAACTCAAACATTGGTAGTTAATTTCAGGATGTATTTGGATGTAAGTATATTCTAGCTTTGTAGGTACTGGTAGGTATATTGTTGTACACAAAGGTCTACTCTTGCTGACATATCAAACTCTCTCATCGGAACTTGGTTTGCTGGAAGAGATCTCTTTCTAGAGATAAGCTCGCCTCTGTACACTGTTTTTATTTACTTTTTGTCTTTGCAATTAATTGTGTGCAATAAAGTTGCTCAGAATGGTCTCCCTAACAATCCCCTTAAATATGACTACACCCTTCTGTTGAACCCTGTAGTGTTGGCGCAGAATTCCAGTTTAGTCTTGGTGACGGGCGGCGGCCGGCGGGCGGCGCCGAGACGCACCGCGCCGGCTACAAACAAACAGGTATTTCGCGCCCTCCTCGCTATAACAATTACCATGCGATTCGTTTTTAGAATTGGGGGCCTGAATAGTATATTCTTAGCCGTTGTTCTAGCAGCGCTCCCTCCACACCAGCAGGTGCAGCTGTGATGATGATGATGATGATGAGGAGCTCACCTCAGTGCGCAACTTCTTCAGCTCGTCTGCCAGCTCGTCGCACTGCTGCGCGTACTGCCAGCGCGAGGTGCGCTCGCTCTCAACTACCTGCAATAGATGCAGCTGCTTCTGCTCCAGCTCTTCTTTCTGCAGGAGCACCTTGTTGAAGCTGGATAACAAAAAAAAGTTTATTTGTAAAATAGTAAGTAAATATCACTTAGCACGCGACACTTTTTTGTCGGCGTCGGGGTCGTTGGACGAGCTAGTAGTTATAAAACAAGTTCTATTAGATTTGAGCTTTTGAAAGAACGATTGTACTAAATTCCCACTGCTACGCGTTACGGAGTGCTACGAGCTACGGAGGCTACGGAGTACTACGATGTCCAATGAAGTGCTACGACGTGCTACGAAGTGCTGAGCGTTACGAAAAGCAAAATTCTCTAAATATCTTCTTAAACACTTCGTAAATCTCGCGCAAAAAATTCAGATATCCTGTGGCGAAACGAAACATTAATTAATGTATCTGAAAGCGAAACCACCATTGTGATATAACCGAAACAGCTCTCAGAGCTAAGAAGAGAGGTTTAATATTACATTCTTAAGACTCGAGGGCACGTCGTCACAGTAGTATTCTGCAAGGTTGCATCAGGGCGCCGTATTGTGACTAGAACTTTCAAGGTGTGGAGTAAGAACAAATAACTCTCAATTGCGTCGAGCTGAGTAAGTAAAGCAAACAAGAACGTCCGTGGTTTAACAACGACGTGGAACTGCGGGTCTGAATCTCAATGCTGACGTCACACCAATAAAATAAGTAATTCAGCTGACGCGTAACATTGTACAAACGTACGAACGTTTTAACTGAGATCAAAAACATCGTCAGGCACATCGTAAGGAGACCTTAATATCTCTTAACCGTCACGCAGAATGAAGTGTTAAATTACTACTATACGTGTGCACAAGTGTGCCTCTGCTACGTCGTATTACACGTGACGCTATGTATGTACGTATTTACACACAAATTATTATTGCACACAAACATATAAAACATATGTTCAGGTCAGCCCGCAGTGTTGACCTTGAAAACATCAGCATAACAACAGTTTTGTTTGGCAAATTGAACGAAACAACGAAACAACAAGGGAAGGTCGGTGTAATTGTGTCACACCGCACCACACACACACACACGTGGCGGGCGGCGGTCATCAATCAGACCCGACACGACACACGACACGCGCCCGGGTGCGTTGTTACAACACCTACAGCGGCAGAGTCCAAACACAAACATTAGAAGGGTACAGGGAAAGAAGGAGCATAGTCATTATTTTTTCAAAACAGAGTTGACAATGCCATCTAATAGTAAATTCATTTGTTATTTAAGAATACTCATAATTCACTATTCCTAATTTCTTTATTTCACATAAGACACAGATAATTGTGAAAATAAAACATATGTAAACAGAGTACAGTCGCCGTCAGAAAAATCATAGCGGTGGAGGTACTCAAATATTTCTGAGCAGCATTAAATTTCAATAAATTCGGCACACTATTACATATATCACTAAAACATCAGAACATCCAAATCGTGATAAATATAAGAACAGCCATAAAGCTCTGAACATTTAAGGAAAATATAAAACATATATGTATAGGATGATCATAAAGCTTTGAACATTTAAGGAAAATATACCGTAAGTTGGTGACATACAGTTTAAATTCTTACTTCGTATTGTCCTTCCGCGTTACATACCTCCTGCAACCGTCTTTGCATGGAACCAACTATATGACACCAATGTAGAAAGGCGAGTTTTTCTCTAATAAGAGATCTCTTCAAGCAAACCAAGGACCAATGAGAAAGAAAATTGAACCTTTCTGGGATACCTACTCTTGAAACTCCCTAAAATGTAGATTCGGTGTAATTTTTCTTCAATCTTTTCCCAACATACTGAATTAGGTAGATACACATTCAAACTGAATTATCTCAGTAAGTCTTTTTTATACTATGACCCACACACTAGCTATAACCTGTATTGTGGAGGTCTCTATATTAATACAGAATTACATAAGTAAGTCTACTTAATTTACAAAATTTATCAGAGAAGAGAGAGAAAAAATATTTTTAAATAAAGCTAATTTAATACTCAAAAAAGCAGAAAATTAAATTTCGTTATCGTATAAATTGTGTAACTTAATAAAATGACGCATTTGATTGAATTGAAATTTTATTTTCTTCTTTTTAGAGCATTACATAAAAGAAGCAAAAAAGCTTTATTTAAAAATGATTTTTTTCTTTCTTTTAATTTATTCAATTGTCGACCGATGGGCATATGTTTTCAAAGTGTACACGAAAAAGCGAAATTTTAGGGTACGCAAGTACCCCAGTATCCCAGGCACCATACAAAAATGTTCGGACTCCTTTGATAGATGAAATTATATCCTTTGTTATATTATGTTTGAAGTACATTTATTTAGTCATTTATTGTGCACTGACTTCCCTCTCTTTATCTGTTTTTTTCCTGTCATGCCTAAGTTTGCTGGAAGAAATATCTTTTTATAGATAAGCTCGCCTTTTTACATACCTTTTTGTAAATGTTACGTGTTTTTTATGTTTTGTGCAATAAAGTATAAATGAAATGAAATCCTTCACTCTCTCTCTCATTATCATGGGCTACATGTATTCTTTTACTTAGAAATAATTTTAGGTTTCATATTCGTTTTAACGTGACTTTTGTAGATTTTATGGAACCAGTTAGCTTTTTGGAAGCTTTTGAAAATAGTAGCTTTTTATTAGGTACCCAAAAGTTAAGGCTATGTAGTAGTCACATATAACGCCTGGGGCAGGACGGGGTTTTAAAAACAAATCAAACCATGGAAACTAATTTCAAGGGAATCAAACTGGAAAACCATTTCGAGATAATTGTATTCTAAATTGAATAGCGTTATTCGAATCAAAAAATATTGCAGGATTTCGGAAATTTCTGTTAAAAACAGAATAACTTATGACGTAGTTTGGCTCCTACCTAACTAACCTAACCTAACCTAACCTCTTTGAGGTAGTTTGGCTATTTTTTTTCGCCGTTAAGTTGGCTGTCCGCTGTCCTGTACGGAGGATGACAGCCTGCGATGGGATGAGTATCGATATTGCAGCTATCGATAAAATTATAAGACTGCTTACTTCGATATCATCGAAGACAGGTAGAGTCTGGCAAGTCTAATTTGGACGAGTGCTTTTCTATAGCGGCCACACTGCTATTTATATTATCTTTGGCCATCGTGACATTGATCTTTAGGTCATCGTCAAAGTATGAAAACCTTCATTCTGTAGGATACACCTATTTTTTTTTATTTTTTTTTTTATTTTATTAATGAACAAAAATCACACAGCCATTCTTACAGCTAGTCGGAAACATAAACTTAAAATAAGGCCAATTACGGATTTAACTATGTATACAGTTTACAATAATTAAATGACGGTTATTTACATAGTTGAGCTAAAAGAGCAACAACAACAAGAAATGTATCAAAAAACAGTGATTTTGTGTGGATGTGGTAAGTAGTTTTATTGTGTTGAGTAGTTTCTTGTAGTATCTTGTAGGTAAACTGACCAGTAGCACTGTAGAATGACAGATTATTTTTTTTGCCGGTAACATATACGTATTTCCGCTGACATATACGGTGTTACAAACATAACCTCACACACGACGACAAAACCCTACACACACTTCCCTCTCCTCTCCTCCCGTCCCGTCCCGTCCAATATCTTATGTATATCACCCCTACCCACATGTCTGGCCTATAAAATATAAGTCATTAATTGGCCTTTGTTTAGACTTAATTATCCTGCCTATATTCAACTGTTTTTGTGCTGTTGACTTTGTAAATTGTAAATAAATAAATTAAATAAATAAATAATATTTTTTAAAGGAGATCATTCACAGTCCATACATTAATTGGCCAAAAGTAAAAGTGCCGTAACGGCCAGAAAAAAAAGTTTAATATTCTGATAAAACACACAAATTCTATATTTTTTTACTAAGACACTTAACCTTAACCATTTAATTTCCCAATCACACCATTAATGGATATAGAAAATGGTAATACTAAAAGGTAAGTAATGGAAATGCGTGATTGGGATTCCGCACTTTCTCAGATTAAATATATCACAAGATTGTCATTTTGATATAGAAAAATGTCTACCATGGCTTTTGTCTCAAGTACAAAAGGAGTAGGTGAGTAGGTAAGATTTAGTGCTGGTATAGCTATATGAATTTGTCTGGGATTTCTTATTAGCGGTGAAATGTTTTCAGCATATTCCCATTTGTTTTTGGAGTCCAGCCATGCATTTGATAATATTTTTCTCGAGAAAATCTAAAAATAAAGGTTAGGTTCATAAATACGGCTAATCCCATCAAATAAGTTAGCATTATCAGTTGTCAAAAAATATATCGATAGTCAATGTTTCCCATCACTATAGACATTTCTTGAACGGATATGTAAAATATGAATAGTTGTAAATATGCTACTTTGAACGTATGGAGACATTCCTGTACCAGAAAAATGTGGGTCAATCCTATCTTACCCTGAGTTATGATCTCCCAAATAACATTAAAAACACGAAAATCTATTTATAACACACTTATTACTTACGGGTAGAAGCTGAATGATTTTATCAGTGATTTGATGATTTCTCATGTAAATGTTGTAACCCCTTGATAGCGGACGACATTCTTAATACAAATGTACTGATTTTCTCCATACCACTAATTGATAATATCAGTTTTGCAATTAAAATTACGTTTCCTGAAAGTTTGTTTATGAAATATGCTTTACAAATGTCATTGCAAAAAACACAGAACAGAACACAAGCAAACTGATTCGTTCCGAGACTCGAGTATACTTTCCGAAACATAGCCATTCTACGTAACGATAGGTATTATTTTAAACATGATTTAAAAAATAATCAGACATCTATTATCCGAAATATTTAAATTAATTTCTTAAATTAAAAGTAAAAAAACATTTTTAAACAAAGCTTTTATTTAATGCCCTAAAAAGAAGAAAATAAAATTTCAATTCAATCAAATGCGTCATTTTATTACATTACACAATTTATACGATATAAAAGCTTGTTGCGAGATTTACTTGTGTAGACTTAATTAGGTGGGTAGGCACCTATTTGCACAGACTTGGAGATAAATCCCGCAACAAGCTTTTATATCGTATAAATTGTGTAATGTAATAAAACGACGCATTTGATTGAATTGAAATTTTATTTTCTTCTTTTTAGGGCATTAAATAAAAGCTTTGTTTAAAAATGTTTTTTTACTTTTAATTTATTTTTATCTTTGTAGTCTTTATCATTACAGGACAAAACATCTAATCTAGAATTCGAGTGCTTGTCAAGACGAATCAAATGAGACCAAACACGATAGAATTGCGTCGTTTGGTAACAGAGTTCCCATGGCCACCTTCCGGCTCCAGCATCAGATCAGCACTATGTCATAAAAAAATATTCTAGGACCAAAGTATTCGTCAAGACGAATCGAACGAGCCCAAATTCGACGGGCTTGCGATGTTTTATGACAGAGTTCCCATGACCGTCTTCCGTCTCCATCATCAGATCAGCTTTAAGTCAGAAATATATTGCATTGTCATCCACTTATACACGTATGCGAAATTTCAGCTCAATCGGATAACGGGAAGTGGGTCAAATTCAAGCCGACATTTTTGACGCGAACCGTGATACCCACAAACAAACAATCTGGGGGCGCGGTAGCGCCCCCAAGCCAAGTCGAGCAAAAAGCAAAACATACGGGCGCAGCAGTAACATCCTTTACAGGAAGCCATTCAGAGCATATTTGACCTACCTGTTACTCCGTTGTGGATAAAGATAGAAACCTGAATTCCCGGCGGCTAAAAGGCACCATGTCATAAGACATATTCTCAAAATTTCAATAAATTTGAACCAGTAGAGTTGAAGGTACAGCAATTCAAAGTTCCTCAATTTTGACACTCACTGACTCACTGATTCACGATCATGAAAACTCTAAAGGTTACTTCTAGCGAACCCACAAGCTTAAAATTTTGAGCATGGTTAGAGTTTAGCCTGCAAAGCCAAGGAAAACTCAAACATTGCGCAATTTTAGCCCCAATTTCATAATATAATAATTATCAATAAGCTCAGTACACGACTACTTCGATTCATCGCTATTCCCCATTAGATGTCGCTAGTCGCTATGTGTATCTTGAATCGCGGTATGGTTTGGTTCCAGCTATGATTTAAATAACCGGCCAAGTGCGAGTCGGACTCGCGCACGAAGGGTTCCGTGCCATTATCTATAAAAAACCGCAAAAAAAAATGTATGGGAGCCCCCCTAAATATTAATTTAATTTTAATTTAATTATTTATTTTTTAAATAAATAATATACTCAATATATTGTGAACACTTTAAGCGTCTACCTGCTACCATTATCAATATCGAGCAAAAATGAGCAAAAAAATCACGTTTGTTGTATGGGAGCCCCCCTTAATATTAAATTTCTTTTGATTTTTAGTATTTGTTGTTATAGCGGCAACAGAAATACATCATCTGTGAAAATTTCAACTGTCTAGCTACCACGGTTCATGAGATACAGCCTGGTGACAGACGGACGGACGGACGGACAGACGGACAGCGAAGTCTCAGTAATAGGGTCCCGTTTGGCACCCTTCGGGTACGGAACCCTAATAAAGCGGTTACAATATTGTCTAATATCGCTATTCCCCATTAGATGTCGCTAGGTGTGCATTTCCTGCGGTATGGTTTGGTTTGAGGTATGATTTATATTTATATAATTCACCGCCCATACTTGTCACAAATCGTAACATCAAAGCCACAGAGAAGAGCCCATAGAGATAGGGAGTGGGCTTTGAGAAAGTCGGTAGCTAACGCACAAGAAATAGTACCCGAAAAGAAAAAAAAGGAAAGTTACTTACAAAAAGAAATGAGATCCCAACAAAACATGCATATGCATATACAAAAACGCCAGTCTCGCAGCCTGCGCAGTTTATTCTACCGTAAAAAGTAGTGAGATCTAATTTTAAACCAAGTCGGTTAATTTAACCAGTATCTGTGTATGGTAGAATCTTTCCAACAACTTTATTATCGTATACTGTTAAGTACCTACCTAATTAGTTAACTAATAACATTTATAGTGATCGGATCAATATAAGACATCTTTATTTCTTCAATAATAATTAGAATAACTTGGCAATCGCGCTCAACTGACCACTCTATAGCACCCAGAGCACAAATGAATATTATTACTCAACACAACATATCTCTAAATAAAGATAAACTTAACTAATAAGAAAACAACGAATTATTTCGGAGCGAGAGCAATAGGTACATTACGTTGCACACACGGTCCTATAGTCGACAACTTTTCTACGTGCGATTGCCAAGTCATTCTAATTATTATTGAAGAAATAAAGATGTCTTATATTGATCCGATCACTATAAATGTTATTAGTTAACTAATTAGGTAGGTACTTAACAGTATACGATAATAAAGTTGTTGGAAAGATTCTACCATACACAGATACTGGTTAAATTAACCGACTTGGTTTAAAATTAGATCTCACTACTTTTTACGGTAGAATAAACTGCGCAGGCTGCGAGACTGGCGTTTTTGTATATGCATATGCATGTTTTGTTGGGATAGTTATTTATCCAACAAGTGAGGAAAGTTCGTTTTTCCTATGAGTTTTGATTTTGAGTCTTGAGCGAACGAAGGATTGAAAAATAGAATCACGAGCGCAGCGAGTGATTATAAAATTCAATCCTGAGTAAGCGAAAGACTCAACAAAACGAATAGCAAATGAACTTGCTCACATGTTGCATACAAAACTTTTCACCACTCCCAGCAAGAAAGTATTCAGTCACCATAGGTAAATAAATTAAATAGTCACAAAGCAAATCAAAATAATTCTTTATTATAAAAAGAGCTGTTATTCGTGAAAATAATTTAAAAATGAAATTTAAAATTACTGCAATTTTTCAAGTTAAAAGTAACGTTTTTAATGTTTCTGCAAACTTACAATAATTTGATAAATTTTATAAAAAACATTAATCTTAACTTATAAGTATTTCCATTCTAAGTATAAAATTATTTATTTTTTAAAATAGCTTTAAAACTTAACATAAAAATCAGGCAAGGTTAGTTTCTGAACGGGATCATTACTTTCCTCACTGTTCAAACAGTGAGGAAAAGCTAACTTTCCTCACTGTTTTCGTAGAGGAAAGACACTTCTTTCGTGCGGGAGTGGTGAAATCATACATATATACAGTGCAAGTTAAATAAAAGCTTTTAAAAAGGCCAAAATTTCATAAAATCCAATAAAAAGTAGGAGTTTTTGTTGCCATACCTCATTGGGCTTCAAATTGGCAAAATACATAAATTTATTTTTGTCTAGTCTATAAACAATTATTATAGATTAAACATCACTTGAAACGTGAGTGAAAGTGTGGCTCTGCCTACAAAATAAAATCGTGATTGTTTATATTGTTTCATTTGTTTCAAACCATTGACTTGTCTTGTAATTAAGTTCAAGCAATCGAACGAAGAAAATTTGTTGATTTTACATTTAATTTTGTCGTTTTTTTGTTATTTTATTGTAAAAGTAAATTTAGCCTATTAATGGGTCGAGGGGCACAGACCTTTAACCGGATACGAGTGAGATTGAACCTGTCGTGGATGACAACTCTATCATATATGATTTATGGAAGGTAAATATTGAAAGAGATGTTCATATTATTTTAGAAACTTTGCTATTTTTAACCGACTTCCCAAAGGAGGAGGTTTACAATTCGTCCGGATATTTGTTTTTTTTTTTTTATTTTATTTTAGAATATTAATTTGGTGTATATGATGAGTAGGGTTGATGTACTCATTTGATGAGGTTGAGGTGGGTTGATGTGCTTGGTGAGTGTGACGGGGTTAAAATGAAAAGCGAGTCGATCTGCCGAGAGTGGGGTACACACTGAATATTTATAATTTTCATCACATCTATTTGAAAAGAGCTCCTTTAGTCCCGGCAAACAAACAGTAACTTTTTGATTGTGTTTCCAGTACAAAGGAAAACATTTCTGTCACTACTCAGTTTCACTTCACTACCAATACGCTACCAATAGATCGGTTTTTAACCGACTTCCCAAAGGAGGAGGTTTACAATTCGTCCGGATGTTTTTTTTTTATGTATGTGCCCCGATAGCGCCTAGACGGATGAACCGATTTGGAATATATATTTTTTGTTTGAAAGGGTTTACCTTCCCATTGGTCCCATTGACACCAGGTCAGGATCTGATGATGGGATCCTGGAGAAATCGAGGGAGCTCTTCAAATATTAAAGGCAGACCTATAGTGATTTTTGTGTTTTTAGTAATAACTCGTGCATTTACTCACGGTATTTATTGTGATGCGGAACTGCTGATGAAGACCACATATGGCCACCAGAACTGCTCAATAGTAGGTACAAATACAATGCGTGGCTGACGGGCAGGCAACGCATAGCCTAAACCGGTGGACCTAGAGCCATGAAACTATGTACAGAGGTTCCATAATAGCGTGGGGTAGCACTGAGATGGGATTTGACAAAATTAATTCCCCAAGGGGGGGAGGATAAGGGGTTACAGTTTGTATTAAACTCAATCTAATCAAATAGGGTTTGTGGATGTCGGTTTTTTCTAAAGTTTACTTTTTGTTTCAATTATTAAACAGGCAATTTAAAAAAGATTACTATAATGCATATGTACTCGACTAGTCTTGTGCCTGCTCGGTCATCAGAGAGAGCGCTCCGTACTAGTACATTTCAGTCAGTGTACTAGTACACTCTAACAGTTCTATTAGTACTATTAGGACATTGGATCTTATGAATAAAACAATATGCCTGCTCGGTCCTCAGAGAGCGCTCCGTACTAGGACATTTCAGTCGGTGTACCAGTAAGCTCTAACAGCTTTATTAGTACTATTAGGACGTTGGATTGGATGAATAAAAAATGGGCTATTAGATTAACCTTTCTTGTCGTGCAGAGCAGAAACTTCAGGAATATTATACTCTGTATTCACATATTTATACAATTGTACGTGTCAGTTTGCATTGCAGAAATAAAAAGTTAAATAATATTAGATTTTCCTTCATACCTAAACAGGCTTAGGACTGTCATTCTAGTCTCTTGACTACTTGTCACTTCTATTAAAGTATAATAATAATGTAATGTAATGAATGGCTCCCGCCCGCCCCGCCATTCTCCTTCTCGCTGAAACGTTTCCCTACGCTAGTCGCTAATCGGACATTCGTTCTATTAGGACATGACCGACCGAGATTCTCGCTCGGTCGGTCGGTCGGTCATGTCCTAATAGAACGAATGTCCGATTAGCGCTCGCTCGGTCGGTCGGTCGGTCATGTCCTAATAGAACGAATGTCCGATTAGCGACTAGCGTAGGGAAACGTTTCTTTTCGTTCATTGCACGGTAACGTTTCCTAATCGTTCTTCGTACATGACCGACACAAGACTATACTCGACACAGATAAGATAATACGATCGACCGCATCGATTGACACCGATTGTTAAGTAGTCTTGTATGTACTTTGGAAAGACACCTACAAGCCATATTCCTTATATTTATATTGTATGTGAATTAATTTATGTATTGGATAAGTTCTATTCTATTAGATGACATATTCCTGAATTACAACGGGTTTGTTAATACGCATCCGCTGGGTTCGGGGTGAGGTTTGCAAGATGGCTGCCGCAGATTGTTCCACAGTCTAATTGATTGTTGTTAATTTGGACTGCATAATAGAGGAAAATTGATATTAAACGAGTCCAAAAACTGGTACAGAAATTCCTACATTTTTCACGCGCGTATAGTTTCGTCAAGTCTGTCTGTCTGTCTGCCTGCCTGTCTGCCTGCCTGCCTGCCTGCCTGCCTGCCTGTCTGTCTGTCTGTCCATCCGTATGTCACAGCAACTTTATTATTATTATTATTAAAATTTTATTTCGGATCACAGAGTTCCATAGTGTACTTACTAAAAATATTCTTAAAATTAAAATTATAAAATTCAATTAAAACTAGATCATATAAAGTACAATTAAGATTAAATACTTAAAATTTTTCATTCCGTAGAATTCTGACATTTCAGATTTCATTAGGTTTTTTATGAGGATAATTAATACAATTCAGTAACTATAACTTTGGGGTAAATGTTATTCCAAAACTATTAGGACTACACAGTTGAAACTTGGTATGTGTATGTGTTATGTGAACCGCTTTACGATTTTTATACAAAAAATGAAAAAATAAAATATTAAGGGTGGGCTCCCCATACATGGAACTGATACCAGAAAAAAAAAACATCAAACCTGTGTGGGATGTCTATAGAGGTCTTTAAAAATTACGTTGAGGTTCCTACAACAGTTTTTCTCAAAGTCAATCGCTAAAGAGACAGGCGCTTTCAAAGTGGAAAAAATTGTAACTTTTAAAGTTAGAGAGTCAAAAATAAAAAATAAAAATATGCTGAGTATCTCCATACAAACTTTTAACGAAAATTGGTTTGAACAAAATTTAATAAGCAGTATTTAAGATGAACATATTTATTAAAAACGGCAAAGGTAACATTTGTCATTCATACAAACACAGAAAAACAAAGTTATAACACAAACATCCAATCTTATAATTTTTGCTTCTATCTACGGAACCCTTCATGGGCGAGTCCAACTCGCACTTGGCCACTTTTTTTTAAGATCAATACCCAATGGCCGATGGGTGCTAAAAGCGATTCTACTTATTACCAAGCGTCCGCTGTCCGTCATGTCTGTCGGTCCGTCTGGCCAACGGGCTGTACCCATGAACTTTAATGTAAAGTATTTATCACCAGCAGCGTGCGACGACCAGCACCGCGACGAGCGCCGCGCCAGCTGTGACGAGCCTCACTGTATGCCACCAAAACATCCGGTCGGTCACCTTCAAAACCCAGCGAATAGCACTACTATACTGCATGAACTTAAATGTGACATTTCCTAAGAGCTGAGGAAATGAAGTCGGTAACATTACTAAATTATGTATTAATATCCGCTTACTGTCGGCCGACAATAGAGCACTGTGGGACGTGCATATTTTGTAAAAACCTGTATCCACTGCACATCCTTAGTTGAGCTTAGTAACATGTCCGTTGACCAGATATGCGAAATATCTGCTATACTTAGTAACATGTCCATAGACCAGATATGCGAAGTATCTGCTATACTTATGCCCGGTTTCCTGGGCGCTGATTAAAGTTAACAGGTTCGTTAAATCAGCTTCACGAACCGCTATTATTAAAAATGACGGAACTTCATTGGCCGAAACTGATTTAACCAACCTGTTAACTTTAATCAGCGCCCAGGAAACTGGGTGTTAGTAACATGTCCGTTGACCAGATATGCGAAATATTTGCTATACTTAGTAACATGTCCGTTGACCAGATTTGCGAAATATCTGCTATACTTAGTAACATGTCCGTTGACCAGATATGCGAAATATCTGCTATACATCTGACTAAGCATAATTTATCTGTTATATGTGTGTATAGATCAAACCTGACGCACTGCAATGAATTCTTCGATATGTTTGAAGGCTTGCTAGATAAGATATCAACCAATGATCAGTACGGAAAGGTCATAATAACTGGTGATATCAATATTGACTACTTGGTCGCGCCTACGCACCACAAGAAACTCGCGGATATACGAGTACTAGCATCTCATGACATGGTCAACTTCGTAGATTTCCCGACTAGAGTGACTGAGACGACGAGCACTTCACTGGAGCACGCGTAGTCCGCGCCCGTGCGTCTGCAGGTGGAATGCCACCTACCCTCCACCACTGCTCCCGTCACTGTGCGCGCTAGGTGTCTATCGCGCAATAACAAAATGAACTTTTTACCACTCCCGCACGAAAGAAGTGTCTTTCCTCTAAGAAAACAGTGACGAAAGTTAGTAGTATTGATCCCGTTCAGAAACTAACCTTGCCTGATTTTTATGTTAAGTTTTAAAGATATTTTAAAAAATAAATCATTTTATACTTAGAATAGAAAAACGTTATAAGTTAAGATTAATGTTTTTTATAAAATTTATCAAATTATTGTAAGTTCAGAAACATTAAAAACGTTAAATAAAATATCGTAAAAATTACATCGTCAAATTTAGGATTATAATTTTAGAACGCACTCAAAGAAAGAAGCCTGTGAAAGAAGCCTGTGAAAGAAGTACATTAGAAGAAGTACATTAATTTATTTACCTATGGTGACTGAATACTTTCTTGCTGGGAGTGGTGAAAAGTTTCGTATGCAACATGTGAGCAAGTTCATTTGCTATTCGTTTTGTTGAGTCTTTCGCTTACTCAGGATTGAATTTTATAATCACTCGCTGCGCTCGTGATTCTATTTTTCAATCCTTCGTTCGCTCAAGACTCAAAATCAAAACTCATAGGAAAAACGAACTTTCCTCACTTGTTGGATAAATAACTATTGTCGCAGCAATACGTAGTGTCGATTGGCAGGCCTTATACACCAAACCATTCCAGACAGCGGATGACCTCGCAAGACATATCATAAATATATTGGTCTCCAAATATGATATTTGTTTTCCATACATATTAACGACAGTCATCCACAGACTAGATGAACGAGAGATTTGTTGGTGCTGCGGCCGCGTGCGGAGCACCGCGCGCAGACCTCGCCTCGCCGCCGCCGCCGCCGCCGCCGCCGCCGCCGTATTGGCCGTGCGGACACCACTTGATTGGTACGGGGAGACGGGGGAGTTTCTTGCCCTTCTTTGCTCCATCCCTAAGCCCACAACTTCCGAACGGGCGGTAGTATACAAAAATATTAATATTATATTGACGTTGACTAAGTAATATGTATGATATTTGGTCAATTTTTTTTTTTTACTTTGAACTTTATTGCTCATTGAGGTTCAAACGCTTTATTCCTCGTGAAGTATTCTTATATTTGACCTTTTGTATTACTTGATGTTTTGGTACCTACTGCATGTATGTACATACCATAAGATGACATTGTTTTTAAGTTTTTAATCTAATGAATTATTATTATTATTTTATTAATTTTGTGATTTATAAATTTTATAATTTATGATTTTGCTGACTATTTATGATTAGCTATCAACCTCTCTCATCGAAACTTGGTTTGCTGGAAGAGATCTCTTTTTGGAGATAAGCTCGCCATTGTACACTTTATATTACCTACCGTGTTTTGTTAACTTTTTTTGTGTGCAATAAATAAATTATGATTTATTTTTATAAAAGACTGACATGTACAATTATCAATAAATTTATCTTATCTTATCTTATCTTATCTTAAACATTATGCATAAAACGAATCAATGAAACATCAATTTGATCCGTTCTACCAAAAGTAGGCCGTTACAGGATAACGGAAGAGCCGAGAAACCTTGACCCTGTTGTCATGGCAACCATCTCCCCGCGCCGGCGGCGGCGGCGGTGTATGAAATGAAGCCGACATTTCGAGGTTAGACATCGATGAACGCTGAAATTCATATCAGGTACAAGAATATGAAAGAAGAAGAAGGCGCCTCAGGAATAAATTAGGGGTGCTTTTTCAAGCGTATTTCAGGAAATACTCGGCAAATCATAATAAATTTCTGCTATATGTAATTTGACTATAATATGTATAATCTAGGGTTTTCATGAAGGAAAACGTGTTTGGTTAAAATTCTCTCGATAGAAAATAAATCCAAAGTCAACCCCTTATTTCCATATTTTTTCTTATCATCATGTAAATATGATCAAGCGAAGATTGAAATGTAATTCCCTGAAATAGCTTATTTTATGTTTTTTTCCGTTTCGGCGCTTACGTTGATTCAGATTAGGCGCGAGCGCACAATTGCCATCCCACTTGTTCGTATTCCCGAGTTATATTCGCTTCTCACTTCCGCAATTTTCGTTGACCTTGGTTTGCCATTATTCATACCTCGCCTTAATCGTGCTTCATTGTGGCCGCTACCCTTTGTAACTAAAAATCAGCATGCAAAATATCTTGGAATGGAAATTTCATCCATGTGTATCAGCTGACAGCGCAATATGTTTTCATAGAGCTGGTGGGTGTCATGAGTAGTCATGATGAAGCTCAAAGGTGACAGAGATAGTACTTGAATGCTTTACTTGTCAAGCTATTGAGTTTGGGCTCATTTGATTCATCTTACGGTGTTTTATTAGTAACAAATTCTAATCAACAAATATTGGGTATTGAGGATACAAAAAAGTATATAGTTTGTCCATGTCTGTGAGTTTGACTATTATCCTCAGAATGCGCCGATACTACTCTTGTAATTGCAATTCAATTCAATTCAATTCAATTTTTTATTGACCATAAAATCATACATATTACTTAGTCAACGTCAATATAATATTAATATTTTTGTATACTACCGCCCGTTAGGAAGTTGTGGGCTTAGGGATGGAGCAAAGAAGGGCAAGAAACTCCCCAGTACCTCTTTTAAAATATCAGAGCCTTAAAAATACAATGTTATGTATTTCTACTTAAGTCTAAGGAAATACACCGAGGAGAGACGTACTGACTCAGTCCATCGCCCCTCTTTGGATTTCTGTGCGCTGAGATGGTAAAGACCATGCAGTTTTGTCATCTAAATATTCTTTTACACTGTAATAAGACTTCTTCAATAGGCCGTTTTTGACATAGTTTTTGAACTGCTTTCTGGTAGGTCCGTTGCTTCATTAGATATTTTATTATAATAAAACCGGCCAAGTGCGAGTCAGACTCGCGCACGAAGGGTTCCGTACCATTATCTATATAATTGAAACAAAAAGTAAACTTTAGAAAAAACCGACTTCCACAAACCCTATTTGATTAGATTGAGTTTAATACAAACTGTACCTAACCCCTTATCCCCCCCCCCCCAGGGGAATTAATTTTGTCAAATCCCATATCAGTGCTACCCCACGCTACTAAGGAACCCCTGTACAAAGTTTCATGGCTCTAGGTCCATCGGTTTAGGCTATGCGTTGCCTGCCCGTCAGCCACGCATTGTATTTGTACCTAGTATTGAGCAGATCTGGTGGCCATATGTGGTCTTCATCAGCAGTTCCGCATCACAATATTATGCTTACCATGTGCATTTGCACGAGTTATTATGAAAAACACAAAAATCACTATAGGTCTAATCGGTCTAATTTTCCAAATCGGTCCATCCGTTTAGGCGCTATCGAATACGAATTGTAAACCTCCTCCTTTGGGAAGTCGGTTAAAAAAACCGCAAAAAAACACGTTAATTGTATGGGAGCCCCCTTTATATTAAATTTATTTTGTTAGTATTTGTTGTTATAGCGGGAACAGAAATACGTCATCTGTGAAAATATCAACTGTCTAGCTACCACGGTTCATGAGATACGGCCTGGTGACAGACAGACGGACGGACGGATATCTTGAGATTTTAAGGTACTTTCCCTCCAGGGCCCATTCGTTTGTTCCACCCTGTATATGTGTGATCTGTAACTGTATTTTTCATGAAATACCCAAAAAGTTTTGTTCAAATTATCATCTTATGTCAGAATAACTTTGTAGCTAGTTGAAAAATAACATTTGAATAGATTCAAAGCTTGCCGCGCTTTTAGGGCCTTTAGTACCTACTAAACGCCGCCGTAAGCAGCACTGTCTACAACCTACTCCTACAGGAAAACGTGAGACACCCATCTACAATTTCCGTACAATGAGGTTCACTCACTCATTATGTCAATGTCATGCAGACTGCAAAACATCATTTCAACGCACCAAAGAGTATTTAATTAAAACATCACTGGCAGCCAAACTTGAAGTGGCCAAAAGGAAAAAATTAATTTCTGAGCTCTGAGATTTGTATGAAAACAAAAGTAATTAAAAACTATTAATTTTATAATTATTTTCTAAAAGTTCTACAGACTAAATAGAGACGTCGTAATTCATCAATTAATATTTAAAGTCTTTGTAGAAGTCCGGGGACGACATTGCCATATCATTTAAATTTAGTTTCATTAAAAGAAGGCTTACCTACCAAAACAAAATGGCCTTGGTATAAACTTTTCAAGCGTGTTGTGAAGACGTATCTTGTACCGAGACCACTTTCAATTTGTAATATCTCTCGTATTTCAGTATTTGTGGTTGGTGCGGCAACAGATATACACATTCTGTGAAAATTTCAGCTTTCTAGCTATTACGGTTCGTGCAGGCGGACCCGGTGACAGACGGACGGACGGACGGACGGACGGACGGACAGCGAAGTCTCAGTAATAGGGTCCCGTTTGGCACCCTTCGGGTACGGAACCCTAAAAACTAACACATACTCCCATATAAGAGTGAGCAACCTTACTGAGTCTTGCAAAGGTGAGATACCTATTCATTATTTACCGAGCGAGCAAAGCGAGTGAAGCGTCTCCGTTTCAGGATTGGGCAAAAATGCTTTCGTATGTCTGTCTGTTTGTGTGTTCTCCTATTAGGGCACATTTCTCAACCGATTCTCGTGAAGTTTGTGATCAGGTTGGTTAAATAGTTTTTATGTTGGTTTAATAGTACCATAGCTAAGTAAATCGTATCGTAATACATAATTAGAGCTCGTCTAAGCTGAAATGACGCGCCCCACTCCTTGGTTTTGTATGACAAGTAAATACAAAACCAAGGAGTGGGGCGCGTCATTTCAGCTTAGACGAGCTCTAATTTGGTTCACGCTTTCTCTCTCTCTCTCTCTCTCTCTTTCTCTCTCTCTCTCTTTCTATCTCTCTCTCTCTTTCTATCTCTCTCTCCCCCCCACATAGCTTGATGGGAGCCAAAGAAGATTGGCGCAGCCTTAATTGTCTGAGGGCGTGGACAGACGATGATGCGCCCGCTCCGTCGCCGCTCCGCGCCCGCTCCGACTCCGCTAAGCCTCGCTCTCTCTCACTAATACATCGGATGGAGCGGACGCGGCGCGGCGTCGGAGCGGGCGCGGCGCGGCGTCGGAGCGGGTGCGATGAAAACCACCCGATATGTAATAAGAGACCTATTCATGACCTATAATAATACACAAATCGGTGCAAGGCGGTGAGAGCGCGGCTCAGCGGCGTCGGAGCGGGCGCGGATCGTCTGTCCACGCCGGTACGAGGTGGCGCGAGTAATTACATGTGGTCAATACTGTGGTTTCGTTACACATTGCGGTTAATACATAACTCCATTTAAATTCAATAACATACATGTGTATGTAAATTACACGAACATGCAGCCTATCTATAATGATGTAGTATATTAGTTTACATTTGCACGTGGATAGGATAAGCATACAGTACCGAGTCTACTAATCTTAATCCGTAGGTAGATCTCACAGATATTCAAGATGACGTAAGCAGTAGACTGTAATTTAAACGAAGGGTCGTCGGTAAGGAACTTGTCAAAACTCATTTATACCTTTTTGTTTGTATGAGATTAGTTGGTTTGTTTTTCTAATAAATTACCATAGGTACTGTACTGTCGAATCGAGAACGCCCTTTTTTAAGTTGATTAATACAGAACATCAAAAACAGAATACTTATTTATTTCCTTTTCCCAGGGGTGACAGTGAATTAGCGCATTTTCATATAAAATACTGTTATACCACAGAAGAGATAATAGTACTCCGTACAGAACGGCCACTCCCTTCCCCGCGCTGATTCAGATACCGCACCCCACCCCTGGCGTCTAGGGACTGGTTGAAAGATCAATAGACGCGGCTGAACTCCTGACGAGTGACCGCGCGTATACGGTGAATAATAACCGGTAATATAATATGGTAAAGTTTTGTGCATTATTTGTGTGTCTGTCGTGAACTAGAAGCACCAAAGACAGGAGATTCTTTCAGTTCCCGACTGATGAAAGAAGGTAAGCAACAGCAACTCTATTGTTGTTCTTTTGAGAAATAAAAATTCTAATACCTTAACTCCCGGAATGTAACTTGGTCAGCGTTTGCTGTGTGTGTCTCGCTCTCTCACAAGGACAGACTTTGTGCGAGACAGAGACAGAGTTATATGTTTGTAGTACTAACTAGCTACTGACTACGATAATTGATAATAAATAAGTCAGTGTCGTAATATTTTATTTTTAACCGACTTCAAAAAAGGAGAGGTTCTCTAAAGGTTCTCTTTCATATTTTATTTTCTAAGATACCTAGTACTAAACCATCCGTAATACATAATTATCAATTAAGTACATTTACTATATAGGTATTCATTTCGTGCTATTCGTTGTTGGTGCGATTCAACAACGCGAACGAAGCACTTCGAGTTGAAAAGTAGGTAGTAGGTGGGTCAATCAACTATTTTACCCACACTTTGCTGTCCCCGACCATTTATTATTAAAATACGCTAAATGGTTAAATTTACACATTTGACGAATATAACAATAGTATCTAAGCTAGCAGGTACTACGGGGAACTTGATTACGTTCTCGAAGATCTTCGTTTGTGTTTTTTTTGCTCGCATGGCGCGGTATGGTGTCCTTTGATAGTGCCGTTGATCTGCTAGTCCTCGAAGAACTTTCAGAGAGAGTGCGTGCGTTGACAGAAAAGTTGATTGACCCAAGTACGCACGCACTAACTTTGTCGCAGCGGCGGCGCGCCGCCATTAGCTGGGTCCACATACAGCGAGCTTCGGCCGGGTCTCGCTCGAACCCTGTAGTGGTTTGGTTGTTTTGAATCTCTCAGAGACTAGGTACCTACTTAACATAAAATTCGAATATTGTACAATCCTAACGATGTTTTTACATAGGAAGGTACCTACCTACAGTTCACGCCAAGTGTCTCTTACCTACTTCAGAATAAGTAATAGTAGGTAACAACAACATAACATAGCTTCACGCCTTTTCCCATAAGAGGTGGCAAAGGCACTGTGCCCACTTTGAGACAGTTATTCGATACCTACCTACTCCATTTTTGTAACTTAATGTATGAAGGATCAAAGTGAACATTAACATTTTTTAGGATTTCAATGAGAACCCGACTAGGTACCTGTTTAAACGGCAGCGCCCCTACAAAGTCACTTCATAATAATGCAAACGCTTGTGTTCGGGTCGCGCCGTCTCGTCGTCTTACGGTTCGCCCGACGCATATCGCTGCATTTGCCGCGCTACCAGCCCTAGCAATATTTACGCACACATTTGCACGTATACAAACATCATTTAGTCATGTAGTAGTAATAGGTGCTTATTTTACGAGCGTTCTATGGAGTGTCCGAGGTGTGGTTATACTTTAATATACGCCGCATACCTACACACAGAAACTATTGTTCACAACCGATATTATTGTCGGTCGTAAGTAGACATTACGAAATATCAGGGGCTCGAATTGAGTCTGCTCGACAACCCACGTTACCGGTGAGTAGAATAGAAACGCAGTCACCCGGCCGGCACATTTGTAGGTCACGGCTACGACGACAGGCGCCCGAGCGAGGCTGCTGCATGCAGGCCGGCTATAAACCTTCTGCGTGTGGTTGACGGCATCTTAAGCTTTGCAAGATTGTAGAGTAAAGAACGGAACATACGAACGACTTTTCCCAGGAAACATGGTCGCAAATGAAAAATAGTAAATCTGTAAATCTTGCCCGTGACGAGACTTCGCTTTGAAATGTCAAATCGCATTTCCTCAGCGTCTCGAAATCTCGAGTGATATTGGCGAAGTGCATATTGTCTAGGGAGCAGTTCAAACTCGTTTAGAACTTATTTAAGCTTTAATTATAAGTAAACCTGTAATTAATTATTGATTAATAAACACTTTGAACTTTGAACTTTGATTCGCTTAAACTTTGAAGAAGTTGTCTTTTTACAAATTATTAGGAAGTGGACTTTAATTAGGTAACTAGTTCCTTTAATCTATAACACCATTTGTGCAATGTCTCCGCAGCTGTTCTGTACCGGCTACTTGTTGCAGTGTGAACTTCCGCTTGCTCTGCTACGCTTATAGGGTTAAGGGTTAAGCGGTGTTCGTCACTGCTGTTTGCATTCGGACTTCCTATAGCCTATTTAGAACTTAGTCAATAATAAGAGATAAGCTTTGTGGAGAATGGCTCTTATCTTATTCGTGCCCGAGTAAGATAAGAGCCATTCTCCATGGATGATACGCGATTGAGCCTCTGCCATATGGGAAAACACGTGATGCTATATTGGTGTTAAACAACGTCACGGCTCGAACAAAAAGGTGCACCTTTGACTTAAAAATTTCCGGATTGAAAACGCTTAAACCAACTTTGTGAGACTTTTACTGACACTGTATTAGGTTCATAAGCATCACATTTTTTTTTCACGGCCATCGTTGCATGTGTTCCTTTTTTAACCGACTTCCCAAAGGAGGAGGTTTACAATTCGTCCGTATGTTTGTTTTTTTTTTTTTTATGTCTACACCCCGATAGCGCCTAAACGGATGGACCGATTTGGAAAATTATTTTTTTGTTTGAAAGGGTTTACCTTCCCATTGGTCCCATTGACACCAGGTCAGGATCTGATGATGGGATCCTGGAGAAATTGAGGGAACTCTTCAAATATTATAGGCAGACCTATAGTGATTTTTGTGTTTTTCATAATAACTCGTGCAAATGCACATGGTAAGCATAATATTGTGATGCGGAACTGCTGATGAAGACCACATATGGCCACCAGATCTGCTCAATACTAGCTACAAATACAATGCGTGGCTGACGGGCAGGCAACGCATAGCCTAAACCGGTGGACCTAGAGCCATGAAACTTTGTACAGGGGTTCCTTAGTAGCGTGGGGTAGCACTGATATGGGATTTGACAAAATTAATTCCCCAAGGGGGGGGGGGGGGATAAGGGGTTACAGTTTGTGTAACGTACTACCTCTTTGACCATATTGGCTGCTGGCGTATTAGCCTGATATAAAATAAGCCTATAGAAATTCGAATATTAGAGTTTAGAATCTCGTCTGGCAGCTGATTGTTTTTTTGACGCAGTCCTGGTTTGAGCTCTGAAAAGTGAGGACGTACCTATCTTCTGCACAATTTTTCAAGTCACGCCTATAGTTGCGGCGATGGGCTAGCCCCTTTTGTATTGTATTGGAGCTGAATTTTGAGTTGCTGTACAGAGCAGTTGTTGCTATAAATAATCTCTATAATCCCCAACCTTTGGGTAAGCATTTGTTCGTAGTTAGTCTTTCTTATTTTCGTGTATTTTATATTCTCTGTGTATTTCCCTTTTCTATAGTGTTTATTGGACTGCGGCACTCTTAGATCCTAATTACCCTAGGGCCCTCGTCGGAAGTCTCCGTGTGAGGAGCCGTCGCCTGATAGCTGGGCGCTGTAGCGCTCTTGTTTTCCTATTATTCACACTAGTCTCTTTCCAGGGTTCCACGCCGAGTCGTAAAATCCTCCTGGCGCTATTCATATCTGTTGTTGACGTCCGGAGAAGTGGACCAGCTGGATTTGTCACGAGTCTACCAAGGAGCTGAAGACTATCTACAAATTCCCGGCGAGTCGCTAGCCAGTGTTTCAACGATATCACCAATATTCGACTCACGACCCTGAATAAACGTATCTTGAGCCTGCCAACAATCTCTTTTGGTCAGGATAGAGTCTAACTGTTTCAATGGCGCCCAGATTAAGGGAATATTGGTGATAGAGTTTTACGTCTGGTCAAGGGTATTTAGGCCTTAAGAGCGCCGTAGAACACTAGATTTTTTTTTCGTAGCTTGTATATTTTGTTGTGTTTATTTTTGTCTGACAGGAGTATACTTGATCGTTTGTCTGGATACCTACCTCATTTCTGCATTATTTATGGTCGCAGTCTGTCAGCCGTTGTCATGATAATTGGTGATAAATATTTTCCTAAATTCTCAGTACGAAAGATAAATTAATAAATTGTGAAGATTTTAGTAGGAAAACTATTCGGAATATTAAATAATAAATAAGGTTAGTGTTTAACGGCCGATTTCTCGTACATTAGTTGTGTACTCTGCTTACTTTCATGTAAATTTGTACAGTTTACTGGATAGGTAGTAAACATGTCGTTTCCTATAAAATATCTGTCGCTAAATAAGGCTGAATTGGAGTATGAGGTTGAGCTTCGAGGAGGTACACCGGGTACTGTTCTGGACCTCAGGAAACAAATAGTTCCCCTGGCCGAAAAATCACCAGCTGATGATATCTCGGTATCGCATTTGAGTGCGGAAGTAGATCTTCTGGGAGCCAAGGAGAGCTTACTCAAAGCCCTTACTAATATTACCTCGCTGAACTCAGAATATGACCGCGGTCTATATTACAGAACTGAGGCGATACTGCATCACGTATCCCATAGGTTGGATCGAATATGTCCTGAGGAAGCTCAATCTGACGTCCTCCAAGTCTGCCGTAGCAACCTTGCGATTTCTCTAGATAGTTTAAAAAAACTGTCTCATCAAACTAGATCTTGCACTGTTGCTGAGAATGCTATTGCGATTCCTAACATCACAGTGAAATGTGAAAAAAGCCTCACTTCCGATCTAGCAAAGCTGAAATACGCTGGCAAGACGTGCGTGCGTGCTTTTATTCAGAGAGTGGATGAGTATGTGATTGCTAGAGGTGTCTCGTCTGATAATTTGGTCAATTTAGCGTTCGAGATTTTCACTGATGATGCTCTGCACTGGTACAGGCGTATTAAGGACTCTGTTAGCTCGTGGTCTGACATTGTAGAGGCGTTAAAACGAGATTTTAGCGTATCGGACTATGATTATAGACTATTAGATGAAATTAGGGCGCGTACACAGGGTGTTACTGAAAACATTACTATTTATGTGTCAATTATGGAAGGAATGTTTTCGAGATTGTCAAAGGCACTCTCGGAGGATGATAAGCTGGAGATACTGCTGCACAACATTCGTCCATTCTATGCAACATCGTTAGCTGCATCGCCTGCTGTCAAGTCGATTGAATCCTTGATAACTATTTGTAGAAATAGTGAGATTTTCAATGCGCGTGTTTCGCATTTTCATGAACCACCCTGTGCGACTGCTAGTACGTTAGCACCAGACTTAGCTTTTAAAAAAGCTCAGCCCACCGCTAAATCAGGTTACGCGACGAATAATAGGCCTGCGTATAACGTCAACGTTGGTTACGAAAATAATTACCAAAATAATCGGAACTTTGTCAACAGTAGGCAATATCCAGTCTCAGCCGTAGACTCTAACTACCAACGTCATGCATACTGTCCTAGATGTAGGACTGATACACATTCATTGGGTGAATGTAAAGCACCACATTTTCCTATCTGTTTTAAATGTGGTAAGGGAGGTGTTCGTACACCTGACTGTCCGGACTGTCGTTCTAGATATCAGCAAAAAAACTAAGTGGCTCGGATTGTGGTGACATTAAGGGTGAAAAGATATCTAATTTTGACATCGCTGACTGGAAGAGTTGGCTTGATACTATTTCTAAGTTTTTTTCATGCTATAGTGTCGCTTCAATCCGCGATCATTCTTCTACCACGGAAAACACTCGTCCTTATGTAAATATAAAGGTAGCTGATAAAACTGTCACGGGATTACTGGATTCTGGATCTTGTGTCACTATTCTTGGTAATGGTGCGCACAAAAGTTTTCTAGATAACGGCTTGAAGTTGCAAGTTTGTGATAGGGTGAACTTTGTAGCTGCAGGTGGTCAGAAACTATCACCGATAGGTGTGATCTATCTTCCTATTACATTTGAGAGTCAACTTCACATAATTACTGCTTATGTGGTTCCCCAAATTCAAAATAACCTTATACTCGGTATGGATTTTTGGCGTAGTTTTGGTTTATTCCCTAAACACCTAAGTTCCGTGTTATTCTTTAGCGAATCTGACGCTAGGTTAGCTGAGGTTGCTTCTCATGAATCGAAACATCTTCATGCGTATGAACACTTGTCCGATACACAACGGATTACTGCTGATAACATTATGTCACAGTTTCAAGACATTTCCTATGAGAAGTGCGGTTTAGGTCGAACTTCCGTGATTTCTCACGCTATTGACACTGGGGATGCTGCCCCCATTCGTCAAAGATATTACAGAATGTCTCCTGAGAAACAGAATGTGTTGGTCAAACAGCTGGACGAGATGCTGGAGGAAGACGTCGTTGAAAAGTGCGAAAGCCCCTGGTCCTCTCCTGTTTTACTAACCCCCAAAAAGAACGGAGAACTCAGATTCTGCCTGGACAGCAGAAAACTGAATTCCGTTACCCGAAAAGACGCTTACAATCTACCTTATATTTCTGAGATTCTAGATAACCTTCGAGACGCCAAGTATCTATCTAGTCTTGATTTATCTAAAAGTTTTTGGCAGATTTTGATTAAGGAAGAAGATAGGTGTAAGACGGCTTTCTATATCCCCTCGCGCGGAACCTATCAATTTAAGTCCATGGCCTTCGGTTTAACCAACGCTCCAGCTACGCAACAGCGATTGGTCGATTTTTTGTTCTATGACCCTGAATTCGAGCATATGGTCTTTGTCTTCATCGATGATATAATTATTGTCTCTCCTACCTTCGAGAAACACATCTCTCTATTGCTACGTGTATTAGAAAAATTAAAGTCGGCAAACCTTACGATAAACTACAAGAAATGTCAATTTTTCAGGCAAAAATTGAAGTATCTTGGCTACGTTGTTGATTATTCCGGCCTGCATGCAGATCCGGAGAAGGTCGAGGCGATAGTAAATTATCCTACCCCTACTAACCGCAAGGAGGTCCGTCGTTTTTTAGGAACAGCATCTTGGTATCGTCGATTTATTCCTAATTTCAGCTCTTTAGCCACTCCACTGAGTAAGCTGACTTCACAAGGCAAGAATGCACCGGCGTTCTTTTGGTCGAACGAAGCTAACGAAGCGTTTACTAAATTGAAGGATTGTTTGGTCTCTACGCCGATTCTTTCGTGTCCTGATTACACTAAGTCGTTTGAAGTCCATGCTGATGCTAGTAATGTGGGTGTAGGCGCTGTTTTAACTCAGAACATTGATGGCGAAGAAAAGGTGATAGCCTACATGAGCAAGTCTTTGAATAACCAGGAACGTAATTATAGCGCGACTGAGCGTGAGGCTCTCGCTGTTCTAACTGCGATCGAACACTGGCGTTGTTATTTAGAGAACGGTCAAAAATTTGTTGTCTATACTGATCATTCTGCTTTGAAGTGGTTCCTAAATCTTAATAACCCTACAGGTCGTCTCGCTCGCTGGGGAGTAAGACTTTCTGCTTATAACTTCGAAATTAAACACCGTCGTGGTGTTGATAACGTCGTGCCTGATTCTCTATCTAGGTCGATTCCTGTCGGCGCGATCAACGACGTTGTTCCCACCCCGAGTCCGAATTCTTCACCGAGCACTACTGATGAGTGGTATCTAAACATCTATAACGGTTGTCAGAATTCTCCTACTTCATATTCCAACTATATAGTTTCTAACAATAGACTATATCGCTTTGTAAAAAGTCTCAATCCCTTAACACGTGAGTTCGAATGGAAAGAGGTTGTTCCCGCTGAGCTACGTTCTGAAGTTATAGGTAGCAATCATTCGGAACCCACTTCTGCACATTTAGGTATCTTCAAGACATATAAACGTCTTTGTCTAAAGTTTTATTGGCCTAAAATGCTGAGCGATGTTGCCAATTTTGTCACCAGCTGTCATACATGTAAAGCTTACAAACATCCAACTCATGCACCTCTAGGTCTTATGGGTCGTCCAAAACATTGCTCTAGGCCTTTTCAGATGATTAGTATGGATTTAGTCGGTCCACTACCACCGTCTAGAAAACAAAACACTTTTCTCCTCGTCATTACGTGTTGCTTTTCCAAATACTGTCTTTTATTTCCGATTCGTCGAGCTACTGCAGAAATTATTACTAGGATAGTTGAAGAACAGGTGTTTCTTGTACATGGTGTTCCGAGCTGCGTTTTGATGGATAATGGAAAACAATTTTGTAGCAATACTCTGCGTAAACTGTTTAGCGATTATAATGTACCTAAAGTTCGTTTTACGCCGAAGTATACCCCACAGGTGAATAGCGTAGAGCGTTATAATAAGACGATTATGATTGCAGTTTCGACCTTCATCGAAGATGATCACAGATCGTGGGATACTAATATTTGTAAAATACAGTTCGCGTTAAACAGTTCTGTTAGCGAGGTTACTGGATATTCGCCGTCATTCCTAGTCTATGGTCGAGAGCTTGTTCCATGCGGTACTCATTACGTCGAAATTGATAATAACGATGATGTTATTTTCGCCCCTAGAGATGTGTATGCAGAGAATCTTGGTCCTCTACGAAAAATCTTTGACAAGGTTCAATCTTGTATACTACGGGCCCACGAGAGGAATTGTGGACCGTATAACTTGCGTCGTAAGCAAGCAGAGTTCAACGTAGGCGATTTTGTTTGGAAGAGAACTTATTATCTCAGCGATAAGGCTAATCGGTTCTCTAAGAAGTTAGCTCCTAAGTTTTTAAAATGTAAGATAATTAACAAGAAGTCGTCATTAGTTTACGAACTTGAAGACATGTTCGGTAATTTTTTGGGCTCTTGGCACATAAAAGATTTAAAGTTAGGTTGATTTTTTTTTTCTTTTATTTAATTTTTACATAACTACTCTATATTGTCAGACTTACTGGTTAATCTTATGAGCGTTATTCTATTTATTTTATTCTAAATGATAACATTTTTATTTCTAATCTTTATGGGATGGTCTGTTTGTTAGTTTTTAACTAAATACTAACTCTTTAGCGCTTGTACTTGTGCCGAGCGATCTGTGTCTGTCTGAGAGCACCTTCTGTCTGAAGATAGGCTGCGACAGCGTTCTGTCTTATTCAATAGTAATTAAACTATTGAACGATTCCTTTATGTATGTAATAAGTATTTTTACCCTTGTATTCTAAAACCATCTATATCTACAGCTATGTAAAAGTTCTTTATTGTGTAACGTTACTCTGCAATGTCTGTTACTTTAGCTTATGGCCTCTTGAACTATAATTCTCTACTTTTTTACTCTTTGTTGTACTCACTAACGGTGCAGGAAGTCTTGAACACTTGAGGGAGCTGCCCCTCATGGTGTTATTCTGCGTTACGATAGTAGCTAAGCTATCGGGACGTCTATGTACTAAGGTTCTTATTTTAGTTCAAGGGATCTTGCTTATTTTTCAACTTCTGACAGTTAGTCTGGGTGTGCATTTGGCTATAATAATGGCATCCTGTGTGTAAGGCTGCGTTTACACGATGCTAGTGTGAACTCTTTTATGAACTTAGTATGAATTCTGATGTCTGATTGTTGTACGAATGTGTGATGTTGGTATGTAGTTGAGCTAGACTGTTGGTTATCTATTTCTCTGACATTGTAGATGGCGAGCTTTAGAGAATTTTATCTTAAGTAGTTAATTTGGTAAGTTAGTTTAGTTTAGTTAGTATCTTAGCGGATTTTATCAGGTAAAATCCTACCCAAACAAGACGGGTATGTAACGTACTACCTCTTTGACCATATTGGCTGCTGGCGTATTAGCCTGATATAAAATAAGCCTATAGAAATTCGAATATTAGAGTTTAGAATCTCGTCTGGCAGCTGATTGTTTTTTTGACGCAGTCCTGGTTTGAGCTCTGAAAAGTGAGGACGTACCTATCTTCTGCACAATTTTTCAAGTCACGCCTATAGTTGCGGCGATGGGCTAGCCCCTTTTGTATTGTATTGGAGCTGAATTTTGAGTTGCTGTACAGAGCAGTTGTTGCTATAAATAATCTCTATAATCCCCAACCTTTGGGTAAGCATTTGTTCGTAGTTAGTCTTTCTTATTTTCGTGTATTTTATATTCTCTGTGTATTTCCCTTTTCTATAGTGTTTATTGGACTGCGGCACTCTTAGATCCTAATTACCCTAGGGCCCTCGTCGGAAGTCTCCGTGTGAGGAGCCGTCGCCTGATAGCTGGGCGCTGTAGCGCTCTTGTTTTCCTATTATTCACACTAGTCTCTTTCCAGGGTTCCACGCCGAGTCGTAAAATCCTCCTGGCGCTATTCATATCTGTTGTTGACGTCCGGAGAAGTGGACCAGCTGGATTTGTCACGAGTCTACCAAGGAGCTGAAGACTATCTACAAATTCCCGGCGAGTCGCTAGCCAGTGTTTCAACGATATCACCAATATTCGACTCACGACCCTGAATAAACGTATCTTGAGCCTGCCAACAATCTCTTTTGGTCAGGATAGAGTCTAACTGTTTCATTTGTATTAAACTCAATCTAATCAAATATAGGGTTTGTGGAAGTCGGTTTTTTCTAAAGTTTACTTTTTGTTTCAATTATTTTCTACAACTTTAAAATGAATTTGTCCATTAGATTCACTCATTTTGACATAAAGAAAAACAAATGAGGAATTGTCGGAAACAACATTTTATTATTTTATTCCTTTTTTGAAATAATAGTAGATTGTACAACAAGGGCATAAAACGCACCATTTTACCCGAGACGTAGGCGAGGGTGGATAGTCATGTCGAGGGTAAAATGGGTTTTATGTACGAGCTATACACTCTGATTTTCACTTCGATTGTGAGGAAATTAAACAGAAATATTGCAAAAAAAGTAAATATTATGAAATAATTGCAAATTGAAATTACCGAGAAAAAATAAGGACTTCCCGCCATTAAACTTTTTTTTTTGGACGTGCCTCCGCAGCCGGCTCTGGCCGCCGGCAGTGGCACTTAGCATAGGTGTATGTGGCTGTTTACCTGACGACCTTTGTCAGAGTCTGAGATTTAGACGAAGATTTTACTTTATGCTCTAGAACATAAAATTTGATTTAAAGCTGGCTATACCCGACATAAAGACGAACTTTACGAGCAGGAGAAGTGAAAAACCTTTTTAATGACATCAAAACCAGCCATCAGATACAATTAAATACATTCAAAGATATTTAGTTACAAATATATACATACAAAATACGAAAAGACTTTTTACCCGACCTTTTAGATAAGTTCTCGGTGTAATTGTTGTATTTATTGTCCTCTAACAATAACGAAAGCACACAATAACGTACGAAAACCTTTTCACCTTCCTCCGTAATCCCTAGTACAGGGTCTATCGAGGAAATTACCGTTCAAGACCTCAGATGTGGGTCAGGGTCTTAACAGACCCCGCCATGAGAAGAGAAGGGCAATTTTATTGACACTTATACCTTGCGGGATATTTTCTTTTATTTTTCTTTCGGCATTTCGTTGTAATATCTTCGTCTGTAATACTATAACTATGCTAGCATAACAACGCAGTTTGATTTAAATAAATAAATAAAAAGTAAAAAACAAACATTTTTAAATAAAGCTTTTATTTCATTCCCTAAAAAGAAAAACAATACAATTCAATGAAATGCGTCATTTTATTACATTACACAATATACGATAACAAAGCTTGTTGCGAGATCTTGTGTAGATTTAATTAGGTAGGTACCTATTTGCACAATTTTGTAGATAATCCCGCATAAACAAGCTTTAAGATCGTATAAATTGTGTATTGTAATAAAATGACGCATTTGATTGAATTGAAATTTTATTTTCTTCTTTCTAAGGAATGAAATAAAAGCTTTATTTAATTATTATTTTTTACTTTTTAGTCTTTATAATTTTTTACAGGACAAAACATCTTATCTAGAAATAGATTGCTTGTCAAGACAAATCAAATGAGCCCAATCACGATAGGATTGCGCCGTTTGGTAACAGAGTTCCCAATGGCTACCTTCCGGGCTCCAGCATCAGATCAGATTTCATATTTATTTATATAAGTATGCACTAGTTTATGTAGTCTATTGATTTGTAAGTAATAATTATATGTATTGTACACATGGGTCTACTCCTGCTCAGCAATCCACCTGTCTCATCCCTATTTGGTTTGCTGGAAGAGATCTCTTATTAGAGATAAGCTCGCCTTTGTACACGTTTTCTATGTTTTTTACTGTCCTATGTAACTTTTTGTGTGCAATAAAGAAATTATGAAATTATGAAATCACCTCCATTTCATAAAAAATATTTTAGGACCAAAGTATTTATAAAGATGAGTCGAAGGAGCCCAAACATGATGGTGTTGAGATGTTTTATGACAGAGTTTCCCATGGCCACCTTCCGTCTCCATCATCAGATCAGCTCCAAGTCTAAAAAAATATCGCATTGTCATCCAAATTAAATACGTAGGTATGCAAAATTTCAGCTCCATCGGATAAGCGGAAGTGGGTCAAATTCAAGCCGACTTTGACGCGACGAAGATACACATCCATACATACAGATATATTTTTTTCACTTGGCGCCTTCAACACATTGACACTATTTGATTTGACACATTGCGCTTGTAGTCAAATGGAACCAAAAAAGAGCAATTAGCGGAGGTACACAATTAGCGGAGGTACATAATTAGCGGAGGTACATAATTGGGAGTTACAAAAGGTCCAGGGTTGTATAGGGGCAAGTCTCCTAAAAAGAGTCAAATCAATTTCTCTCATTTACCTGTGCCGCTAAGGTGGTTAAAGGTTCGTTTTTCCAGTTTTAATCGATAATCAATAAATAAAATAAAAACAAAGTTTTAAAACAATTAAAATATAATGTCAAAAAAGGTGGGTAGCCTATATAGTTAGATAAATCATATACAACGTGTAAATTAATAAACGCATAATAAGTAACTAGTTTGTTCAAAAACATGAGCAGAGTCGACTTCAGTGACTTATAAAAATAGGTCATATTTATGAAGAAAAGCATTTATTTTTGTTACTCAATCTATTTATTGCTATCAACAAAGGCGCGAGCAACCATTCAGTGCTGACCCCTGCCTCTACTCTAAGCTGAAAATCCATCTTGGTAACTTTGGAGGCATTGTGCTCTAGTATAATCCTACAATGAAAAAGGTTTTTATTTGACTCGGAGAGCTGCCTCTCCGACATCCTGTAGCTTTGTGTAATTCCCTTATTATTGCCGATGATTTCCTATTTTTCCTGGACTATTGTGTAGTGTCTGTGAATAAAATATAGAGTGATCTTTTTTGTACACCCTTTCGTGTCGTCATGTAAATAAATATCATAGTGCATTATTAATCTATGAAGGGAAATTTCGGCCTCTGCTAGTTCTTCTATCATTACGAAACTTGCAATACAATAATTTATTACCATCGAGCTGGTCTGATGACGGAAATCGAATCGAAGGTGTGAAGGAATTTTTAAAGTTAGTATGGCTTAGCTGAGCTCAAAAGGAAAAAAAGGAACCCCTAAGTATATAGGATCACTTTGTTGTCCGTTCGTCCGTCTGTCCGTCTGTGTGTCAACAAGACCACTTATATCAAGAACGCGTGGATGTATTAAGCTGAAATTTCTATCAATTGTTAGGGTCTGTGGTCGCATATAGTTGTGAAAAAATCAGGCTTCTATGCCAACGCAACCGAATGCTACGACTGTTAATGCTGTAAAGTTGTTGGATTTTCATAGAAATCGCAATCGACACAAAACCTAGAGGGTACTTCCCGTAGGCCTACAATCATGAAATTTGGCACAAAGCAAGGTCTTATAGCGCAAGTAAAGGAAAAATTTGAAAACTGCTGTCTTTCTGCAAAAATATTCAATTTGGTTTACATGGATGACATCATACTGTAAAATTTTATGTGGAAACCTATTTACACCCGTTACGAGGTAACAATTTCCAAGTGTGATCGGAACCCTTGGTCCGCGAGTCCTGCTCGCACTTGACCGTTTATTTAATTTTCACATCCCACCCAACCTACTAAAATCAGATAAGTTAACAATTATAAAATGTTCAATCAAAAATATTTATTTTTATACATACTGTATAGCGAAAATTGCGTCAGTGTCAGTACTTTGAACGCGCCAGGTTACAGTAACATACCCATACAGTTCAGGTTAAACAAAGCTTTTAAAAACAGGATAACTTCTCATGTAATACAAGTTTTCTCGGGATAAAAAGTAGTTCAAATTTGTAACATTCAATACTGCAGGCATTGCAGCTGAATCAGGTCATCTTTGCCTCCTACTCATCGCAAAGTGTCTCAAGTTTTATGCTAAGCCCAGTGCAAACAAAAAGTATTCCAATTATTATTTTTTAAATCTAGATTTAGTTTCTGGAATCTACATTCCAAAATGAAGTGTTACAAAAAAAAAAAACAAAGTCACGCCTTTTCCCATACGGGATGGTAGAGGTACAACTGTGCCTGCTTGTAGCCAGTGATTCATACTCCTTTTGGGTGACAGGGGGCTAGCTCATTGCTATTGAAGTGTTATTATTTCAAAATAGTACCTAGTGTTATGAAATTAAATTATACATGAAATGTAAAATGTGATGTTTTTGCCTTATGAGTGATTATTATGTGTATCTTGCAAACATTTAAATAAAGCAAACTGGAACTGGCGTAAACATCAAACCGGAATGCATCCTATCCAAACACACAAACAACGCCGCCAAACATCCGCCGCTCCGCTCTACATCTACACTGACAGCCACTGAACGTGATGCCGATCTACTATATTTGACGGTTTTATACCAACAACATTACGGATACGGACGGACCGTCTCGAGGCGTGTAAATGTTTGCGCTTGCTGAAATGACTCGCCTTTGATTTTTCCTCGTTCTCGTACATTATACAGTGAGTCTGGGATCCAGGCCTCTTAACAAGTATAGCAATATTGCTGACTTAAAAGTCCGAATAAAAATTAATGGTCCGCAATTTTAAACCTTATAAATTCGTAAGTTCAAACCTATGAAAAACCTGACAAAATAACTGGTTATTTTGACGCTTGAGGAAGAAAAACGCAGTGTTTGGTGTAGTCAGTCTCAAATCAAAATAGGCAACCGACAAGTGGTTTCGTGTTTCTTAAGAGACTCAGGCCCCTGTTAGAACTCTGATTTTCTAGCGTTAACCCCCTTAACTTATACACAACTTTGCCCACCTTCTGGAGCAGTCGGGTCCTTTAATTCGGCCCTAATTGAATCAAATTTAAAACTTTGTTTAAAAAGTGGAATAAGGATTTGCATATCAATGGTACCTACTGACTGACATGGTTTAACTTTCTAAGCATTAGTAGAATCGGTCCCCTATCGCTAATGCAGCATATATTTTCTAGCTTTGCCAAGTTTTATGAGTCGTAAAATATTTCCCAGGCATTCATTACCTTTGTCTTTTTGATTTACTTACTTTTCAAGTTTACGAGTTGCTGCTTTTGCATGTGATGTTAAGATATTATTATGTTATACTACCTAATACATAGTTTGCTTTGCTGGTAATAAATATACAAAAATTGAGATTCACAACGTCACAACAGAAATTTTATTCCCTAATGAAATTTTTCAGACAATAAATGGTCTAACCAAGTGATCCCATGAAACATTTGAAAACACAGCTCTCTATATCTGTACCTGTTTCTTTCTCACTCACTGTGCGGCGCGGGATCGTTGCCAGAGTGTAACGGGCACTTTTGCGCCGGGACATTCTTGGGGTGGTTTATTTGTCTTATTGTTTTATGTCTTGATTTTTTCAGTGATTTATTTTTATTTGACGAAGCTGTTGTTGTGAATGTTTGACACTGTTTTTATTGATTTCTTTTGTAATTAATGTATTTTGTAATTGTATACTGTCTGAACCTGTGTAAACCATGTTATCTGTCAATAAACGTTCCTTGGAGAACATAAACCTGTTTATTTATATGAACAAATGTACGTAAGTACACAAAGTTCAAAATCCTCAACAAACACAGTTCTTGGAAGCCATGCTACCCGCACTCGACTTTCAGGCACCGTCTCTCAGCACAACGACGTGGCGGAGTGGCAGCGCAGAGGCACACTATTGCATAATGAACCAAAACTTATCAATATTATAGGTAGGTATAACGGAATCTGATGGCAAATTCACTTCGAAAAATAGGTTCCAAACAAGTTTTCAAGAACCAATACCTATTAAATTTGCATGTTCCAAATTATTATAATGACAGCTTTTTTCCTTCAACATTTTTCGTTTCTATTCCTCATACCATTCAAAATAGTAATATTATGAATACATATATTATCAATTTTTCTACCTTTTTTAATTCCCGTACTAATAACCAATTATGGTACCTACCTACCCTAACTGAACTAGAACTTTCGGCGACCTTTTCTTCTCACCTTCATTGTTTATTTTATCCTCATTAACCCACTTGGCAAGTGATAGCGATGATAGTGATGTGATGGCAAAGATGTTTTCTTCTCCTTTCTTTATATAAAATTTTATGTTATGCATCACAAGCTTTTCTTCCCCATGTAAAATCAATTATATGATAGTTTTAATTAAGTTTTTACTTTGCTTGTATTAATAGTAAATTTTAGCAAGGTTCTGGCAGAATATCAGCGTTGCAGATCCTCTGCAGCACTTTGCTGAGTCAGAGCCATTTCCCTGTTTACAATGCATGTTTTTGATTTTGTTTATGTACTGCTGCTGAATTAATTGTTTTCCTGTCAAACGTGTTGTAAAAGGTGAATAAAGTGATTATCTATCTATCTATCAAATGAGGAAATAAAAAATATGTTTTCAATACTGGAGAAATTCTAAAAGTCCATTCATTTCGTTTGTGTCACCCTTTGATCTCACCCCTCCTTGCCACCTGCAGCCTAATTAAAAAGAACGCCGACACTCGGTCAAAGAAGGCAGCTGCGGAGTACACCCGCAATACATTTTATAGTTTGTATGCCGTGACGTAGTGAAAGGTTTTATTTGAGTGGATTCTACTAGGATGTTTTATCGTCCTTGGGAGAACAGTGAAATTCCTCAAAATGAAAGAACATCGAACCTCCGGGTTACCTCAAGTTAAAATTCCTTAAAATGTAGCATTGTAGACAACAAAGTGATCCTATAAGTGATCCCTATAGGTATTGGTTCCTTTTTTCCTCTTAAGGAGATAAGAATCCTAAAAACGGGTGTATTGTAGAATATGTAACAAATTATACAACCCTCTCGCTTCGACGTCTAATTTTTCTCCATTGTAAGTTTGTTCGGCCTAATGTCCTTATGAGAGAATACCGATTAATCAATGTCACACACTTTTTTGAGGGTGTCCCGACACAGCCTGGGCAAACGAATTTTACGACGCGACGACCTGATTTGACAGGAAACAATTGACAAATCATATTTTTTATCTTTGGTTTTATTTATGCCATCAGATTCCGGTATACCTATTTTAACTATTCCTCAGAAATGAAGTCTGATGATTTTTGAAGTTATTGGATGATTTGGACTTTTGAAGTTATTAGATGAGCTAACGAGCTTCATCAATAGACCATAAAACTGTTTACATAGGTAGGTACTTACTTTAAAAATAAAACATAAAAATACATAATTACAAAATATGCACAAAATCGTTTATCAAAATCATCCCATGTCTTCCAAAGCCATCGATGAACACTGTCAGTGCCAATCGCGTAACCAAGAGGGTGTATATTAGTTATTCTGTGGTGTAATTTCAAAATCAATAGACATAAAGCGCGCGATTAGTCTGTGTTGACAACACACGTCACACGTAACACACGGCACTCGGTGGGTCACGGCACGGCAGCAAATTGCCCTGATAGCGATATTTACCGACGCTGAATAACTAAAGGGCAGTAGCTAAACTCGATACTTTGTTGTATAAAGCTTCACATAAGGAAGGTTTTGCAAACAAATAAACATAGCGTACATTCATTACATGAAAGATCAGACGGTGCTGGAAAACCTCAGGAGAAAACCTTCAATCTCCATAACTACGGCAATGGGCGAACCCCCTGTCAAGCAAGATTTGCTTAGCCACTGAACCAAGCCCTTACAATTAAGTCTACAACTTTGCTGATTTGTTTTCGTGTTATGCTGATAACTTTCAAGCTTAAACAGATCGTATAGAGAAAAGAACCATTGCAGGGAAACCTGTACTACTAATTACAGAAAAGCGCATTAAAAACCGTCCAACAACAACAGTTCCACCAGTGGCTCTTTGAGTTAAATTAATCACTTAGACCCTGGTAAACATTGTCATTTAGAAAGAGTGGGCTTAGTGCAGCAATACTTGTACTGTCCGGAATGAGCCTACATCAGCTATGCTTACACGATCGCGTGCAAAGCAAACAACATCAGACATGTCACAGAGACTACATAACTAACGTATCTGATGGAATATTCTACAGGAGTTACGTTACTAGAACGCGAGTTAACACTAACTCTCATTCTAGCTAGTGGTACTAACGTATTTGATAGTGTGAGTTAATCGCCCTTCCTTTGAATTTCGCAAAACTCTAATACCTTTGTTATTATAATGTTTAATAATAAAATGTACGTTGTAAGGAATCTTTTAGATCGCCATAGCTGTGGCGATAGGCTAGCCCCTATTATGCAAAATTATAGAAATCTGTCTGGCACCTCCGATGACCTCTGATGACCTCTGATGACTGGCCGACGAGTTCGCTGTTTGTTTATTTACGACATAAGCCTACCTGCGTACATACCGGATTTTGCGCTATCGCTGTAGCCACTGCCGTGCCGTACATGTACGCGACTAGCGGCCAATCCCAATAACCTATCTCTATCCGTGATCTGCAGATTACGTGTTACATTTGACAGTTGCGCTATGGGATTTATGTCAAAATTGACACTAGCAATCTCAAAAGAAGATAGGTTATTAATTTCGGCCGTTAGAGCGGCCCAGTATGATAGGTTGGATTTTCGCGTAATGTGATAGTTGGTATTTCGCGTAGTTGGTATTTTGCGTAGTTGGTATTTTGCGTAATCATTAAAGTCCCTAAACACCACACAACGCCGGTTGGTATACCACGTTTGTGGTATTTTGCGTAGTTGGTATTTAGCGTAATATTTTTTATAAATCCGTAAAACACCAAAAAACCTTCGGTTACTATTTTGCGTAGTTGGTATTATGCGTCAAAAGGGCTGGTAATGCCATAAATAAGAAGATAATATTAAATGAAGTATTACCGGTCTTCTACGGACGGATCTTGTCGCGAACCTCCGACGACGACGGTTACACCAATCACAGATTAATAAAGAGTTAGCACCAGTTCGCGCACGCTTGGGATAAAAAGAGATACATGATCACGTGTCATTACTAGGGAATTGACACGTGTCGATGTTCGCGACGGTGTATTGTTACACCGTAAAGTTCAAATGAGGACGCAGCTTAACGTGTGGGAGTTTGGCTGAAATAACTGGCAATCGGCAACGGCGGCGCCGAAATAAAACCGAGTGTTTGTGTTACTGCTGCATCAGAAAGGTGCGACGTTTTTACTTTTTCCCCCGCGCCCTAAAATGGGGAGAGGCGGGAAGAGGACAGGCGGACGGCAGCAAAAAGAAGGCTAGACCAGCTGTGGGGGTGCACAGAAACAGCTGCAGATAACATAGATAAAACTACAAAAATGAGTTTAGCAATAAGCTCTGTCTGTCGCGTAACTTTTCTAAACTTCCACTCACTATCCTATAACATCGAATAAACTAACAGTGCTACGGTGCTACGCTATCTACGAGCGCCAAAGTACTACGCGGTCGAACTTGCTACGAAATGCTGCGCTACGCTATATAGGTAAACTTTAATAGTGCGGTAGACTTTGCTAAATTTCGTGTAGATACTAACTAGAACTTTGAATTATGCCACAGAGTTAATTTTTGTTCTGATTATATGAAATGACTTACGTCAATTTGCAATAAGCTATCCCATCCATGGTTTTCACATTACTAGAGTTAGATTTGACAGTTGCGCTATGGAACTTGAGTCAAATTCAACCCTATCTATCTGCCGATTGAGGATAGATAGGTAGGTTATTGCAAACGGCCGTTAGCAATTTTGTCGTTAACAATATTTTGCTGGACTGCAAAGAAGTCATCTAGTTTCTCTGATTTATCGTTATGGGCAAGGTAGAGAGGAAAATACGCTCTGTTATGATGACCAGTGATCGGAGTAGGCAGAGTGATTTGGGGTGAGTGACCTTATCAAACGTATACATATATTAACATGGATATGCCTCAGAGATTCCGGGCTTTTTAAATGATTATGTTTTTTTTTTCGGAATTGCATAATGATCACATGGAATTAGGTATAAAGTGCGAATCAAAACGAATCAATATGAGCAAGATTTACAACATAAAAGCAGCACCATATCGGCACAATGCAAAGTTTGCGACTTCGCGACCAATCAGAGTACAGTCTCCAAGACGTGTCATCGTTAACCTGTTTGTGTGAACAATGCTTTCAAGTTACTAAAACACTATTTTAATTCTAATTATCTCTAATTAATCTAATTTATCTCGAGCCTTCCGGAAAAAAGACTTGGAAAAATTACTTTCATGACGTAAGTACCAAAAATCACTCTACCTATTCCGATCACTGGTTATGACATGACAGGGAGATCTGGTAAAAACTAAGAAATCATGGACATTAATTTCAAAAAGACCACTGCTCAAGTGATAACTTTCCAATACGACCACATCCCCCTTTTGATCTAGTTTATCATTCCGCAGACTTGTTTGACAAATAGAGTGATATACCCTAATCAACAAAATTTTGATAGTGATGGGGTCAAAATCAACATGTTTGTCGATAAAAGGCAGCACCCACGTTTTGATGGATAATAAATCGATAACTACAACATAGTAACGCGTGGAAACACCCCTTCGAGGTAACAAAGAGAGAAGGTTGGTGTTAGCGGCAGCAGTGTTGGTGAATGGTGTATGTCTTACCTGGCATCCCTGATGGCGTCGACCCAGTGCACACAATCCACTTCAGACGCCGCCCGCAACTCGTACTGACGCTGACTGTCGCGCCGGTAGGAGATCGTGAAGCAGAACTGTCAAACAAACATTCAATAGATAAGATTACTGCTTCCGTGAGGAAAATTAGCTGTAACAACTTGTTAAACTCAATCTTGCTAAACTCATTTCAGCCAATGGCCTGTTACTTTTGACCACTCTTTCAGGAACTGGTGCTAATGAAATTTATGACGCTTATAAGCGGCCGTGGTCTGGGTGTGGTCTAGTGGCCAGATGCGTGAGGCGCAAAAGCGGTATTGGAACTAAAATTTACTACAGCTTTCGACCAACAACCTTTTGGCTTGCGGTGACATAAATGATAGACAGTTTTACTAAATGCCGTTAACGGTTGAAATCAGAAGCAATTTGAGAAATGACCGCCCTTCTACGGGCCAAAGGCGGCACTTTACTTCACCCGCCGTCACTACAGTGAGGACGGAAGCAGTTTTTTCATAAGTTCGATATTTCGCGCCCGTGCAAGCCCCTGACTCTAGACGAGGCGTTGCGTCACTCACATTAGCGTTCCTCTCCATGGGCGCCTTGCTCAGCCGCTCACAGTAGGAGCCCTCCAGCATGAGCACCCCAGTCGGCCGGGAGTTGTTCTCAGACTCGTAGTAGAACATCAGGTTCTGTGGGCAAGTTCATATAATACAAGTACCTGTGCATTAATTCCAGGAATCGGAAATAAATTCCTGAAATACACAACCGGCCGTCCAAAGACCGTGGCTCACAATTTTCAAACTACATACACATCGAGATACAGTTCAAAACCTATGAAGAAATAAAAAACACAACAAACTTTTGCGGTCTTTTGTGGACGTTGGACTTTTCATTATACTTACCTTACCTAATTATTATTTTTTACAAAATTTTGATAAGTAAATTAAGTAAGTAAAATTTTTTAGAGTATAAAAATAAGTCGGGTTTTCCTTCCTGACGCTATAACTCCAGAACGCACGAACCGATTTCCACGGTTTTGCATTCGTTGGAAAGGTCTCGGGCTCCGTGAGGTTTATAGCAAAGAAAATTTAGGAAAAATTTCAACAGAAAAGCGGGAAAATCTTTTTTCACATACAACGCCATCTCTGATATATAGCATGTACTACAAACCAATATTTTAAGTAGATGTGCGCCGGTGCGTGATACATTGTTTGACAGCTACTCATTGTTCTCTGCTCAGTTAATTTCATGTGATAAACCGGTATTGTGTTCACTGTGAAATTGTGAAAAAAAAGTAAAAAAATTAAGTTATTTGCTTCAAAATCGATTTCTGAGGATGCGGTTGGAGTCCAATCATGTTCATGATTCTGAAGTCAAATATTAAAAAAAGTCGCCGCCATCTTGAACTTTTTTGTTACCGAACCGATTTGCTTCAAAATCGAAATCTGAGGATGGGGTTGGAGGACACTCATGATTCTGAAGTCAAATATTAAAAAAAGTCGCCGCCATCTTGAGCTTTTTTGTTACTCAACCGATTTGCTTCAAATTCGATATCTGAGGATCCGGTTGGAGTGCACTCATGATTCTGAAGTCAAATATTAAAAAAAGTCGCCGCCATCTTGAGCTTTTTTGTTACTCAACCGATTTGCTTCAAATTCGATATCTGAGGATCCGGTTGGAGTACACTCATGATTCTGAAGTCAAATATTAAAAAAAATCGCCGCCATCTTGAACTTTTTTATTACTGAACCGATTTGCTTCAAAATCGATATCTGAGGATGCGGTTGGAGGACACTCATGATTCTGAAGTCAAATATTAAAAAAAGTCGCCGCCATCTTGAGCTTTTTTGTTACTCAACCGATTTGCTTCAAATTCGATATCTGAGGATCCGGTTGGAGTACACTCATGATTCTGAAGTCAAATATTAAAAAAAGTCGCCGCCATCTTGAGCTTTTTTGTTACTCAACCGATTTGCTTCAAATTCGATATCTGAGGATCCGGTTGGAGTACACTCATGATTCTGAAGTCAAATATTAAAAAAAATCGCCGCCATCTTGAACTTTTTTGTTACTGAACCGATTTGCTTCAAAATCGATTTCTGAGGATGCGGTTGGAGTATAATCATGATTCTGAAGTGAAATATTAAAAAAAGTCGCCGCCATCTTGAACTTTTTTGTTACTGAACCGATTTGCTTCAAAATCGATATCTGAGGATCCGGTTGGAGTACACTCATGATTCTGAAGTCAAATATTAAAAAAGTCGCCGCCATCTTGAACTTTTTTGTTACTCAACCGATTTGCTTCAAAATCGATATCTGAGGATGCGGTTGGAGTACAATCATGATTCTGAAGTCAAATATTAAAAAAAACACCGCCATCTTGAACTTTTTTGTTACTCAACCGATATGCTTCAAAATCGATATCTGAGGATGCGGTTGGAGTCCAATCATGATTCTGAAGTCAAATATTAAAAAGTGGCCGCCATCTTGATTTTTTTTGTTACTGAACCGATTTGCTTCAAACTCGATATCTGAGAATGCGGTTGGAGTCCAATCATGATTCTGAAGCCAAATAGTAAAAAAGTCACCGCCATCTTGAACTTTTTTGTTACCAAACCGATTTGCATCAATATATTTCAAAGGATGATTGGAGGCTTTAGACAGAACATTTAAAGATATACGGAGCAATCATAACCAATTTGGTGGCGCAATGATTTTATTAGCAGGAGATTTTCATCAAACATTGCCAGTGATTCCACGATCAACACCAGCTGATGAACTCAATGCATGTCTAAAGTCCTCCAATTTGTGGAAATATGTCAAAGTACTTCATTTAAGCAAGAATATGCGTGTCGAGTTACAAAATGACCAATCTGGAAAGATATTCTCTAAACAACTCATTGACATTGGTAATGGCAAATTTCCTATAGACATGTTGATTGGCTGCATTAACATTCCTCAAACTTTTTGTCAGTTAACTCGATCAAAAGATGAACTTATTCAGAAGGTGTTTCCAGATGTTTCTCAAAATTACAAAAACCATGATTGGTTGAGCGAACGAGCTATATTGGCTGCAAAAAACATAGATGTAAATGAATTAAATTTAAAAATACAAGAACATTCATATGATTAACATTAAAGAGATTACTTATTTTTAAATGCTTATATATGTTTAATTTAATTATATTTCTTATTCACAACGCCCTATCATCAGGGTGACATTTTTTGTTCCTACATTGTAATGTGTCATTTTTTGTTCCTACATATTTTATAGTCCGGGCAAAAAATTCTCCTGAACAGAACCGTCACCCTGGTGATAGGGCGTTGTGAATAAGAAATATAATTAAATTAAACATATATAAGCATTTAAAAATAAGTAATCTGTTTAAAGTTAATCATATGAATGTTCTTGTATTTTTAAATTTAATTCATCTATCTTTTTTGCAGCCAATATAGCTCGTTCGCTCAACCAATCATGGTTTCTGTAATTTTGAGAAACATCTGGAAACACCTTCTGAATAAGTTCATCTTTTGATCGAGTTAACTGACAAAAAGTTTGAGGAATGTTAATGCAGCCAATCAACATGTCTATATCTTGCCATTACCAATGTCAATGAGTTGTTTAGAGAATATCTTTCCAGATTGGTCATTTTGTAACTCGACACGCATATTCTTGCTTAAATGAAGTACTTTGACATATTTCCACAAATTGGAGAACTTTAGACATGCATTGAGTTCATCAGCTGGTGTTGATCGTGGAATCACTGGCAATGTTTGATGAAAATCGTCGTCAGATATCGATTTTGAAGCAAATCGGTTGAGTAATAAAAAACTTCAATATGGCGGTGACTTTTTTAATATTTGACTTCAGAATCATGATTGTACTCCAACCGCATCCTCAGATATCGATTTTGAAGCAAATCGGTTGAGTAATAAAAAAGTTCAAGATGGCGGCGATTTTTTTAATATTTGACTTCAGAATCATGAGTGTACTCCAACCGGATCCTCAGATATCGATTTTGAAGCAAATCGGTTCAGTAACAAAAAAGTTCAAGATGGCGGCGACTTTTTTTAATATTTCACTTCAGAATCATGATTGGACTCCAACCCCATCCTCAGATTTCGATTTTGAAGCAAATCGGTTGAGTAACAAAAAAGTTCAAGATGGCGGCGACTTTTTTAATATTTGACTTCAGAATCATGAGTGTACCTCAACCCCATCCTCAGATTTCGAATTTGAAGTAAATCGGTTCGGTAACAAAAATTTCAAGATGGCGGCGACTTTTTTAATATTTGACTTCAGAATCATGATTGGACTTCAACCGCATCCTCAGAAATCGATTTTGATGCAAATCGGTTCATTAACAAAAAAATTCAAGATGGCGCCGACTTTTTTAATATGTGACTTCAGAATCATGAGTGTACTCCAACCGGATCCTCAGATATCGATTTTGAAGCAAATCGGAACAAAAAAGTTCAAGATGGCGGCGACTTTTTTAATATTTGACTTCACAATCATGATTGTACTCCAACCGCATCCTCAGATATCGATTTTGAAGCAAATAGGTTTGGTAACAAAAAAGTTCAAGATGGCGGTGACTTTTTTACTATTTGGCTTCAGAATCATGATTGGACTCCAACCGCATCCTCAGATATCGAGTTTGAAGCAAATTGGTTCAGAAACAAAAAATTCAAGATGGCGGCCACTTTTTTAATATTTGACTTCAGAATCATGATTAGACTCCAACCGCATCCTCAGATATCGATTTTGAAGCAAATCGGTTCAGTTACAAAAAAGTTCAAGATGGCGGCGACTTTTTTTAATATTTGACTTCAGAATCATGAGTGTACTCCAACCGGATCCTCAGATATTGATTTTGAAGCAAATCGGTTCAGTAACAAAAAAGTTCAAGATGGCGGCGACTTTTTTTAATATTTGACTTCAGAATCATGATTGGACTCCAACCCCATCCTCAGATTTCGATTTTGAAGCGAATCGGTTGAGTAACAAAAAAGTTCAAGATGGCGGCGACTTTTTTAATATTTTACTTCAGAATCATGAGTGTACTCCAACCCCATCCTCAGATTTCGATTTTGAAGCAAATCGGTTCGGTAACAAAAAAGTTCAAGATGGCGGCGACTTTTTTTTAATATTTGACTTCAGAATCATGAACATGATTGGACTCCAACCGCATCCTCAGAAATCGATTTTGAAGCAAATAACTTACTTTTTTTTACTTTTTTTTCACAATTTCACAGTGAACACAATACCGGTTGGTCACATGAAATTAACTGAGCAGAGAACAATGAGTAGCTGTCAAACAATGTATCACGCACCGGCGCACATCTACTTAAAATATTGGTTTGTAGTACATGCTATGTATCAGAGATGGCGTTGTATGTGAAAAAAGTCAAAAAAGATTTTCCCGCTTTTCTGATGAAATTTTTCCTGAATTTTCTTTGCTATAAACCTCACGGAGCCCGAGACCTTTCCAACGAATGCAAAACCGTGGAAATCGGTTCGTGCGTTCTGGAGTTATAGCGTCAGGAAGGAAAACCCGACTTATTTTTATATAGTAGATTGCATTTATTGTGGGACTATTTTATATCCAGACGGAAAAGAGGGGTGTTAAAGGGTTGTTTGTTTGTCTGTCTGTCTGTTTCTGTGTTTCAGTCCGTAGCACCCTAGCGGTTATACGAGTGGATACATGTTTTTTAATGTTAATAGACCTACCTGCAATAGTGCCTAGCCATGTTCCAAATCGATTCAGTGTGGTTCAAAGTTATCGCCTAACAAGGAAATGTAATTTTAGTACTTACACTTAAGACATTACAAACAATTACAATTAATTATAAGTCATCCATGAAATTAAAGATTCATTGTTCGTGTCTTATATGTACATTTTTGTTTATGTTTAGTGTACTGATGTTATTTAATTGATTGTGAATTTATAGAAGTAAATAGGTAGGTTGGCGTAAGGAAAATGAAATGTTCAATAACTGGCTAAAAATGCAAATAAGGACTTACCTGATAAAGTATGAACCATCGTAACTGCCATTTGGAGTTATCTGAGCTCCTCTTGTGTAGGTAGCCAGACTGAAACAAAATGACATAAAAACTTAAAAAAACCACGCTAGCTATCAGAAAATTAGAAGTAGGTATTGATATAATTTCCGCCAATAATCCCCGAGATCAAAGTCTGCTCTAAAAACCAAACTCAAGTCTTTCTGTAAATGCACTGTACTTACTTACTTTATTTTACTAGCAAACAACTTAAGAATCTAACTTCGGACAGTATGCTATTATTAATATTATAATTTATGTATATTTGAAATATTTGAAAACACAAATCTATTTCACAGATGAAATTGAAAAGAATTACAAAGCGTGAATTGAGAAAAAACAAAAGACTGATTTAATAACAAGATTGTATACAGAAAAATAAATAGATGGCCAGTTACTGGGTAAATGATTTGGAGCTTGATTGCAAACCTCTGAAGTAGTTTTTAAACCAAAGAGGCCAAATAAGTTCTTAAAAGATAGAACCAATTTATTCATAATTAACCGACTTCCCAAAGGAGAAGGTTTACAATTCGTCCGGATGTTTTTTATTTTTATTTTTTTATGTATGTGCCCCGATAGCGCCTAGACGGATGGACCGATTTGGATATTATTATTTTTTTGTAAGGGTTTACCTTCCTATTGATCCCATTGACACCAGGCCAGGATCTGATGATGGGATCCTGGAGAAATGGAGGGAACTCTTCAAATATTATATGCAGACCTATAGTGATTTTTGTGTTTTTGATAATAACTCGTGCAAATGCACATGGTAAGCATAATATTGTGATGCGGAACTGCTGATGAAGACCACATATGGCCACCAGAACTGCTCAATACTAGGTACAAATACAATGCGTGGCTGATGGGCAAGCAACGCATAGCCAAACCGGTGGACCTAGAGTAATGAAACTTTGTACATAATTGTATGACGATATGGAAGCATTTCTCTTATGTTGTACAATGTTAATTTGACAATAAATAAATGAATTTTGTGCCTAGTATTGAGCAGTTCTGGTGGCCATATGTGATCTTCATCAGCAGCTCCACATCCTAATATTATGCTTACCGTGAGTAAATGCACGAGATATTACTAAAACACAAAATAATATAGGTCTGCCTATAATATTTGAAGAGTTTCCTCGATTTTTCCAGGATCCCATCATCAGATCCTGACCTGGTGGTGCATGTTACCAATGGGAAGGTAAACCCTTTCAAACATAAAATAATTTTCCAAATCGGTCCATCCGTCTAGGCGCAATCGGGGCACATACACATAAAAAATTAAATTAAACATCCTTAGTGCGGCGCCTCTCAAAGGTTGAAATCCGTCGATAAATAACGCTAGAACAAACTTTTCCCCCTCAAATAAGAAATCGCGATAATTTTTCAAATAAACACCTTTTATAGGAAAATGGTGAGGTCCGATTTGTTACCTGTGAATGGTCATACTGTGCCCGGTCCGATAACGCCAGCAGCTGGCCGTCGTTGACTCGGACCGACCGCTGCATCTTCGGACTTAGCATTTTTGCATCCTAGGATCTGAAACAAGGAGGGATCCAATTTGGTACAAGGGGTGAAAGAGAGCCATTTCGGACGAAGGTCCAATTTGGAGCCCGTGCGAGCTCAGCTCGGAAAGGTTTCTAAGGATCGAGCCTACCCGATATAGGTATTTAGCGAATATAGTTCGAGGGTGAAATAGCTACTTACACCCCGAGGTAAGCATAATACTTTACATCATTCGAGCTTAGAACGACTGCGGTCGCAGATGCTTAATTCTAAACACTCTTGTTATTTTCGTACATTTCATTATTTGCTGCTGTAGCTGCAACAGATATACACATTCTGTGAAAATTTCAACTTTCTAGCTATTACGGTTCGTGCTCTAGCCCGCTGACGGACGGACAGACAGAAACTATACTACGTAACTGGTTACGTATGTGGTTGTAACGATATCAATGATGGACAGTATAGCTAGTATAGATAACAACATAGCGTCGCAGAGGCACGTTTGTGTCCACTTTTAGCTAGGTTACCTACCTACTCAATACTCAATTGCGGTATGGATGCGGCACTACTCTCTCTCTTTATTAATCTGTGCTCTCTGTATGGATAAGTAAGGATAGATAACTCTACGGCGCGGCGTAGAGGTCAAGGTTCAGCCTCTTAGGTGGGATATCCCAGGTTTGAATCCCGCCCGAACCCTATGAGAGTCAACCATGTTCTACGGAGACTCAAAACAGATGACATTCGATTTAAAAAATCCATACTAGAAAAGACCGGTTTTGCGTCATACTCCCTCCAGCATAATTCCACATACAATCTACGTGTCCGTAATATACTGACTGCAGACAGTATACACTGCAGAAATTATGGTTTGGATAAGATTTGCAAAACACCTGATCCGTCAGATCAAATTCAAGATTGACTCAAGATTAATTAGGAAGGTTGGAGTACGAAAAAACGTTATGGTATTGATTTAACCTTGAGTTTGACTTAACTTAAAAGATTGGAGTACCCTCCTGGTGAGTTGCTTTTAATAATCGGTAAATCGTAATGCTCTGAAAGTGATGGTGACCGGGAGATGAGATGTCCCCATGTTGTTATACAGATTTCAGTGCATCCTTAAGGCCATGAACTGGTGGATGGGTAGTTGAAATGTTGTCGGTGGTGGTACAAGGTTTTGGCTATAGGGGAGGTAGGAGGCCAACCAACGGAACAGTATGAGTTCCGGTGAGCTCGTGGTCGGAAGAGGTAAACTTGTCCCTCAGATCACGGAGCTGGAGAAGCATTGAGACGATCGTTGCAGTGCACCAGCTACGGTGACTGTATATAGCGGTGGTCCTTCTCGTGAGAATGTGTGAACGATGATCATTGGAGTAATTGGTTCTTATCTGATTGATTGGCATCTTGCTCCAGGTCACCAGCAGTTTCATTTAACCCTGACAGTTGTGTAATTGTGTTATGTTGTATTTTATTCTATTTGGATTGAAAAGTCGCTACAATTGCGTTAGTTCCGACCCTTGGCCACGTGCCAAAACATCCATGTAGCACCGTGTAGTAGCATGGACTTGCTCTATGCTAATATCTTGCCGATCGTCGTCGTCGTGAGGTCGGTCGGTCTTGTTATTAGAACGCTAGAAAGCGGAACGACTTATCCCGAGTTAACTTTGGCAACTCCATATGTAGTAGGTATATAGTTGTCAAAGTTTACGCGGGTTAAGTCTTATTCCGCTTTCTAGCTATAGTCGCCACAAGTGGGCACTATTGTGCCTCTGCCACCCGGTATGCGAAAAGACGTGACGCTATGTCATTTAATGCTGTTCATTTAGAATTTTTGACATAAGATAAGTTACCTACTTACCTCTGGTTTAAGTTAGCCAATCGACGACATCACCATTCAACCTTAAAACATCTATCATCTCTAACACGCACATCCGAATCACAGCCAAAAACAACAACGTGGAAACAATGTTATATAGAACAGTTATAGAAAATACTCATAGAAAACAGACATCACGATAGAAATATCAACAGTTTATTTAATAGACACCAATTTAAAGTCAACCACAAAGTTTCCTATTTAATTTTACACTAGTTAGCTTAGCGCCTGTTGCTTTGAGAACAGCAATTTACACGAGAATGAACGAATTAGCTTGCCGTGATTGTTAAGCAGGCGCTACGATCTCGCCTCGCTTTTATAGATTTTTTAATTTGTTAAGATGTTGAAGTTTAATTCATTAGGTAACAAATTGTTGAGTGTTGGTAAAGAAGCGGCGGCGCCCTGAGGTTGGGTGAAGGCGCGGCGTCAACGGTGTCGGTGCGACTGCCGGGCGAGCACCTGTAGCTGGATCGACCGCTGCGCGCTTGCGTGTCCTTCATGAGTTTCATGACGTATGAATTTCAGCGAAGACTATTACGGCTCTCAGACGGAGATATTGCAGTCGCAATGTTGAGTTCGTCCAGCTTTGTATACGAATGCGCCACTACATAAACAAAAAACATAAACATTTACATACAGGCACATACATTACTTCTGGCCCCACACAAGGATACCATGTGTAGTTGGAACCAGAAACACCGACATCACAAACGTGTAAATCCAAGACGGGTTTTTTTTGTCCCCAGCCGGGATTTGAACCCGGGACTATATTAATATATGTGTCGCAGTTAGTTGGTTAAATCAGACACTTAACTATACCAACCTAGACCTACACCGCTAATTAAAGACCCACATTTAAGCAAGTCGCTAAACTTCCGTCAGACAAGTGAGTGTAAACCCTAATTATTATAATAACGAAGTAAAATGACAGTTCCGATGTTCTACCTCTCTTATCTTTTCTATCAATATCATTCTATATTGAGACATTAGAATGATCTAAATCATTATTGATCCATCACTATTTATTTTCTACCAAAAGTGGTAACATCGGAACTGTCATTTTACTTCGTTATTATAATAATTATGGTATAGGTAGGGTAGGTACTAATCGTGAAATAATCATGGCGGAGTCGACATTTTTTTTTTGTTTTATTTATCCTTTTAGGAAAGGCTAGGCGGAGTCGACAACATGACATGTTTACAAAACGGTATTGGCCTCATTTTGGAAGTAGTTTTAAAAGAAATGTTATTATGTACATTTATAATTAAAACAAAAAGTAAACTTTAGAAAAAACCGACTTCCACAAACCCTATTTGATTAGATTGAGTTTAATACAAACTGTAACCCCTTATCCCCCCACCCTTAGGGAATTAATTTTGTCAAATCCCATCTCAGTACTACCCCACGCTACTAAGGAACCTCTGTACAAAGTTTCATGGCTCTAGGTCCACCGGATTAGGCTATGCGTTGCCTGCCCGTCAGCCATGCATTGTATTTGTACCTAGTATTGAGCAGATCTGGTGGCCATATGTGGTCTTCATCAGCAGTTCTGCATCACAATATTATGCTTACCATGTGCATTTGCACGAGTTATTATGAAAAACACAAAAATCACTATAGGTCTGCCTATAATATTTGAAGAGTTCCCTCAATTTCTCCAGGATCCCATCATCAGATCCTGACCTGGTGTCAATGGGACCACCCTTGAGGTATTACCTATACGCCGAAAAAAGATTTGTTCAAATCGGTTCATAATTGGCGGAGTTATCGCGTAACAAACATAGAAAAAAAAAATAAAAAAAAAAACATACGGGTCGAATTGAGAACCTCCTCCTTTTTTGAAGTCGGTTGAAAACGCACTAATACTTCCGGGATATCTCCTGTAGTTTCAATAAAAAATAATAATAATATACCTAGTTGAATTTGCCGCCGCGCCCGCCCGGTCACATTTACAAGTTATTGTTCTGTCTGAGCCACAGACACAGATCACCCCTCATCCCCCCATAGATACCCCATGATGTAACATTTGCACTGGACCGAACTCACAGAATTTGGAGGAAGGAAGGGTGTGCGGGGAACAAACAAGCGGGCGTGTGATTGGCTAATTCAAGGTGCGTGCTAGAAAGCACCGAAGATCTAGTGATGCGATATCGAAATTACTGAGATAGCTATTTATCGATACATACATACATTTTGGAAAGTCGTTTGAAGGAGTACTATCATCCTAGTTTAGAGCGATAATTTATGTATTAGTTTATTCATAACATATTTATCATTTAATATGCTATATTATATACTTGTATGTAGTGTATCTAGCAGTTAGATTAGATTAGTTGTAGTGATGTTTAAGTAAGTATATTTATTTTTCCTTACACTATTAGGTCTATCCTTATATAGAATTAAAATTATCCTCTCCACCCAGGGTTTCGCTATTTAGAGATAAGTTGGCCCATGTACATGTTTTTTCTGTTTTGTGTATCCTATCTTTATACGTGCAATAAATATAAACACATACAAATATATACAAATACAAGGATATTTTGGACCCCTGGCCAAAATTTACTATTATTTTAGGGAAATACATTTTGGCCTGCTGGGGTCAGCTGATTTGTATGGAGAAGTGAAAAATAAAGTTGCTCTGATCAAATCGGTTTCTTTGTGAAAGTTACTCAGAATTATGTCCCTAAAATAATAGTAACTTTTGACTAGGGGTCCAAAAGTAACCCTGTATACATACGGTATCAGTCAATGACAGTGAATCAATTCCGGCATAAAACCTGCAATATTCTGAACCACATTAAAGTCACAGATTTAACATTCTGTCCAAAGTTTGTACATTCTGTTACTAGGTTAAGATTGTGTAAACTTTTTAAGTATAAAATTAAAATGAATTCTTAAATTCACATATATCCCTGTATCGTGGGTAGCATAAAGAGCAAGGTCACACACATATAAACTTCCAAACGCCATAAAGGAAGTAATAAAATAAACGAATACAATTGTTTCGCATTAATCTAGCACTTTAAAACTAAGAAAATATGCTTAGCAAAATCCCAACATCATTTGTATAAAATATCGATAAAAACTTGAGCGCGAATCACTACACATCACTAGCGAATTTAGCATTTTTTAGCGAATCATATCACATGATTTTGCTAAAAAAAGGACAACTAATACTCTTCACCGCAGAGAGATATTTTCAAAAGACATCAACGGGTTGCGCAAGTTTTATTAATTATTGAATAAGAACCATTGTAGGTATCTTGCACTTTGCTTCACTGGCAAAATAAAATTATTTTTTGAGGATTATACTTACCGGTGGAATGTAATCCATCTTTTTGGAAGTTCGAAGTCCTGGAAGACTTCCCACACCACTTTACATAACAAAACGGCATTCAGATATCTGTTTTCTTCGGGAAAAAATTTTTGAAGATTAAATTTTTGACAATTACGCGCAGGTCTGACACTTGGTCGCTTGGTCGCTACTGAAGGAGCGCATTCAAACTTTGTTTCGTTTATTAGGGTTCCGTACCCGAAGGGTGCCAAACGGGACCCTATTACTGAGACTTCGCTGTCCGTCCGTCCGTCCGTCCGTCCGTCCGTCCGTCCGTCCGTCCGTCCGTCCGTCCGTCCGTCTGTCACCGGGTCCGCCTGCACGAACCGTAATAGCTAGAAAGCTGAAATTTTCACAGAATGTGTATATCTGTTGCCGCACCAACTACAAATACTGAAATATGAGAGATATTACAAATTGAAAGTGGTCTCGGTACAAGATACGTCTTCACAACACGCTTGAAAAGTTTATACCAAGGCCATTTTGTTTTGGTAGGTAAGCCTTCTTTTAATGAAACTAAATTTAAATGATATGGCAATGTCGTCCCCGGACTTCTACAAAGACTTTAAATATTAATTGATGAATTACGACGTCTCTATTTAGTCTGTAGAACTTTTAGAAAATAATTATAAAATTAATAGTTCTTAATTACTTTTGTTTTCATACAAATCTCAGAGCTCAGAAATTATTTTTTTCCTTTTGGCCACTTCAAGTTTGGCTGCCAGTGATGTTTTAATTAAATACTCTTTGGTGCGTTGAAATGATGTTTTGCAGTCTGCATGACATTGACATAATGAGTGAGTGAACCTCATTGTACGGAAATTGTAGATGGGTGTCTCACGTTTTCCAGTAGGAGTAGGTTGTAGACAGTGCTGCTTACGGCGGCGTTTAGTAGGTACTAAAGGCCCTAAAAGCGCGGCAAGCTTTGAATCAATTCAATAGTAGATTGTTTACCAAGGGAGTAAAGACCTATTTTTAGGGCGAGAGTGTTTTTTGAATCCTGAGCGACCGAGGGATTCTAGAGTTGAGTCCCGAGTGTAACGAGGGACTCAAAAGTAGAATCCTGAGGGAGCGAGGGATTCAAAGTACATCACTCGAGCCAAAAATAGTTTTTACTCCTGAGGTGGACACTCTACTTTTCATCACCCTCTATGAGAAAAGTAGTAAGTAATAAATAAAATAACATACATGTACCTATACAGGGTGTAACAGAAAGGGGTGTACAAGCGGAAAGAGGGACATCATTCTGAACAACTTTTACTATGGGATCGACTTGATCAGAGCAACTTTATTTTTAACTCAGTATATTTCGGGCCTAGCGCTCAGCTGATCTGTATGGTGGAGAGAAAAATAATGTTGCTCTGATCAAGTCGGTCCCATTGTAAAAGTTGTTCAAAATGATATCCCTAACAACCTTCTTTCGGCTTGTACACCCCTTTCTGTTAGACCCTATATTTATTTACACAATTGTCTTGATATGTTGTGTGTAATGGTTTGTTGGAAGAAATCTCTTGTTATCTATTAAAAGTCTTCTGTATGTCATTCTTGTGTTAGTACAATAAATAAATTACGAATTACGAATATGTCCTCCACATAGTTAAAGATTGTTTAGTATTGGCTAAATCTTGAAAATTGGTTCAAAAAGCATTTTCAGATAACCACTAGTTTTTACATACCTATATTCCTCGTGATTTTATTGGTAACAGATCTGGTATTTGTCTTTCGCGTTTGTTGTTATCATCTGGAGTTAGACACTCACTTTCACTCATATTCTTTACTCATATCCGCAAACGAAATTGAAATAATTACAGCATTCAGATTTGGCGCGCTTTGTTTACAAATTTTCCACAACTTTTTTTATTATTTGGTCCGTGTTTCGATATCAATTCCGTAAGGTTGTTTCTCTGTTGCGGTGTCAATCGATTCGGTCGATCGGATTATCTAATCTGTGTCGAGTACGCATTTTAGTACAAACTTTTTTTTTATTGGCTGCGTTTAGGGTCTGTCGGCCTGAGTGGTAGTGAAACTGATTATTGACAGCATTTTTTTCCTTTGTACTGGCAACAAAATTAAAAAGTTACTTTTAGTCCCTAGGGACTAAATGACCTACTTTAGTCCCTGTTTGTCGGGACTAAAGTAGATCTTTTTGAATAGATGTGATGAAAATGTTATTTTTCAACTAGCTACAAAGTTATTCTGACATAAGATGATAATTTGAACAAAACTTTTTGGGTATTTCATGAAAAATACAGTTACAGATCACACATATACAGGGTGGAAAAACGAATGGGCCCTGGAGGGAAAGTACCTTAAAATCTCAAGATATCCGTCCGTCCGTCTGTCTGTCACCAGGCCGTATCTCATGAACCGTGGTAGCTAGACAGTTGATATTTTCACAGATGACGTATTTCTGTTCCCGCTATAACAACAAATACTAAAAACAAAATAAATTTAATATAAAGGGGGCTCCCATACAATTAACGTGTTTTTTTGCGGTTTTTTTAACCGACTTCCCAAAGGAGGAGGTTTACAATTCGTCCGGATGTTTGTTTTTTTTAAATTTTATTTTTATGTATGTGCCTCGATAGCGCCTAAACGGATGGACCGATTTGGAAAATTAGACCGATTAGACCTATAGTGATTTTTGTGTTTTTCATAATAACTCGTGCAAATGCACATGGTAAGCATAATATTGTGATGCGGAACTGCTGATGAAGACCACATATGGCCACCAGATCTGCTCAATACTAGGTACAAATACAATGCGTGGCTGACGGGCAGGCAACGCATAGCCTAAACCGATGGACCTAGAGCCATGAAACTTTGTACAGGGGTTCCTTAGTGGCGTGGGGTAGCACTGATATGGGATTTGACAAAATTAATTCCCCTGGGGGGGGGGGGGGATAAGGGGTTACAGTTTGTATTAAACTCAATCTAATCAAATAGGGTTTGTGGAAGTCGGTTTTTTCTAAAGTTTACTTTTTGTTTCAATTATATAGATAATGGTACGGAACCCTTCGTGCGCGAGTCTGACTCGCACTTGGCCGGTTTTTTACATATTGCCTTGTATACGGTAGGTATCTATAGGGGATGATCTGTGGCCTGTGGTCTGAGCATTCGGATGACTCTCGTGGCGTGACGTCACATGCTCTCGCGTGCGTGAGAGAACGCCCGCCACGCCACGGAATAGAAATATAACCCGCCACGGAATAGAAATAACAGACTCGCGCACGAAGGGTTCCGTACCTACCATTATCTATGAAAAAACCGCAAAAAAAATAATTGTATGGGAGCCCCCCTAAATATTATTTTTCTTTTTGTAAGTATATTTTTTTATTATTATTATTTATATTTACTTTTTTAATAAATAATATACTCAATATATTGTGAACATTTTAAGCGTCTACCTGCTACCATTATCAATATCAGGCAAAAATGAGCAAAAAAAATCACGTTTGTTGTATGGGAGCCCCCCTTAATATTAAATTTCTTTTGATCTTTAGTATTTGTTGTTATAGCGGCAACAGAAATACATCATCTGTGAAAATTTCAAGTGTCTAGCTACCACGGTTCATGAGATACAGCCTGGTGACAGACAGACGGACGGACGGACGGACAGAGTACAGCGAAGTCTCAGTAAATACTAAATAAACTAATTAAAACGGTGTGTTTGAAAATGGAATCTGTGGCCACCGCGCAAGTCGGATTTGAAGGTTGTCAGTTTAGTGCCTTTAGTTCCTCTAGTTTAGTGGTTTTGACGGTTTTGACACCTCAAGCCAGTGTGGGCTATACACTGTGGCCGATTCTCTAGGTTACACTCACTAAAATTAGTTGACAATATTAAGTCCGACAGCTCTTATGCGGTCGCCATAGATTCCATTTTCAAACTTACTTTTGAATTATTTTAATGTACTGATGAACTAATTCAAAAGTGAGTTCGAAAATGAAATCTATGGCAACCGCGTAAGAGCGTCGGAGCTAATATTGTCAAGTAATTTTAGTGCGTGTGCCCTAGAGAATTGGCCCCATTATGTACTTTAATCCTGTCTAATGTTTGTTATTTTAATGGGGCCTATTCATCTCATTAAAAAAACATATTTTGTCATATAAACTTTTCTCTAAAATGCCTATTTTTTACTTTATTGACTCGGCCGAAATCAGAATCTAAGGGTATCTTTATTATCTGTGGTAGAGGGGGTATTTTTATACCTATAAAATTTTGTTTTACATTGGTATTCTTTTCTTGTTTTTTTCTTCGTGAGGATCACGAATAAATAATTTGTTTGGTGTCTTTAATGATGTGCTTTCACACAGGGGCACTATTAAAACACTTGTATTACGAAGAATTCATTTTTATCTGAAAATAGTCGACCACTGCCATTCACAAAAATGATTATTTGCGACTCCGCTACGTCACTCAAGACGCCATTACAGAATTTACCGTTTCCGAAGTGAATTTTAATTGGGTTTTGAAAACGCAAAATACATAATATTACAAGCAGCACATTTGGTGGCATAGGAGTTCCATATTATATCAAATTGCTACGCAAGGTGATTTTTGGATCTAACGTAGGTGCTATATAGGTGGTTAGAACCTATATAGCACCTATATGCAACCAAAAGGCGAAAAATAGCAGCCTATTTTAAAGATCTAATAAGGTCTAAACGCGTTCAAATTGCTACCGTTGGTGAAAATTGGAACTTCAAGTGCAAATTGGACTGATTGAACGAATGATAGTCTATTCAGTTCGTTCATTAGATCAGTGTAGTACTATTAGTGGCAAGCAGGATTGTTTTCAATAATCAAATGGTAATGGCTAGACTTCTACACTCTAACAACAACATATTTACGTAATTAGGTACATGCGCATGTTCTGTCTTAGGATCAGATAAAACCGGTGCAATTTTGATTTTATTGTGAAGTGCATATTATATTTCTTATAAGATTTTAATGCGCCATCGTTCTGATGAAAATTTCCCCAAAAAATATATAATAATTAATTGTAACATAACCTCACTTTTACATTTTCTGTTGAAAATCTGGAATCTGGTGGTCAGAATGCGATTATTTTGTTGCTAGAATGTATCAGATACGCGTCAAATTTACGTTGTAAACTTGTTATTGTTTTAATCGTCTCAAAATATTTGCAATTTGCGTTCGCCATCTTTTAATCATGGCGATCAAACCAATTACTTGCAGTTGCAATATCAGCTTATTTACTCCATAATGGCACCTATACATCCAAAAATCACCTAAATGCACCTTCGAATTTATCAAAAGAGTGAATATTAGACCCTGTAGTAACTATTTTCGGTTTCAATTGGTGATCCGTGAGAAAACAAAAAAATACCTGGGACCAGATTCTGCAAGCGAATCGCATGTACTACTAAGCGAGATCGCGATCGAAGGGTTTATGGGCTCTGCTCGAAAAGGGGTGTTATGATTTTATTTAACGCGTGTGTCACTCTGGGTATCTGTGTACCTATCTGTGTGTCTGTCTCTCAGCTCGCGGAGCGTAAACGGGTGAACCAATTTGAATGTAGTTTTTTTTATTCGAAAGTAGATTTCTTGGAGCATGTTCTTATGGTACCACCGAGCTGGTCTGATGATGGACTTCGAAGGTAGGAACAATTACGCTGTAATACATCTTAGCTGTATTGAAAATTTCAAATACCGGTATACCGAAATTTCGGTATTTTTTAAATGCTGCTGGTACTGTTTAAATTATTCCAAGAACGATGAGTAAGTCATTAAAACAGTTTTCTACGCTATGGCAGAAACACTCGAACTGTTTTAAATAATAATAATACATTTCACGTACCTACTTTTAGAGAAAAACGTTACAACAAAAGATATTGGTATTGTCGACCTCTGTGGCGCAGCGGTTGCACGTCTGCCTACCATGCGAGAGGTCCCGGGTTCGAATCCCGGCTGGGGACAAAAAAAATACCCCAAGTCTTGGATGTTTACATGTTTGTGTTGTCGCTGTTTCTGGTTCCCACGACACAGGGTATCCTAGTGTGGGGCCAGAAGCAATGTAAGTGCCTGTATGTAAATGTTATGTAATGTTATTGTTGAAAGCAGTCACCATAAAAAATTCAGCGTGAATAGCCTAAAATAGCTCAACTTTGATCCCTATGACCATTATTTCGATATCTGGACCACAGTGGCGGTGCAAACAAATTTTTGTTATGAGCTTAGGTATAGGTATGTGGTACTATTATACCTTCTGTGGTATAGGTATAACTCCCGGAGTGTTTGGCCAGTGTTTGCTGTGTGTGTCGCGCTCTCTCACAAAGACAGGACTTTGTGAGAGAGTATAGAATAATGATTCTGTCTCCTCTTGATCTTCTTGTCCAAAATGGCAAATATTGCCGGCTCGGCAACTTGATACCGTACCATGGTGGTTACGCCACGCACGCCACGCACCTAGGATGGCCATACCTAGGTGCGTGCGCGCGGGAGGTAGAGTCCGAGGTGGGGCGAGACGTAGGTACGCGCGGCGGCGGCGGCGGGCGCGCGAAGATCAAAGCTTTTATTTAGTTCCCGTCGACTCGTAGGCGTAGGTAGTTCAGTTCGGTTCGTTCGTTGACTTCGTAAGGACTTAATTTATCGGGATTACGAACTTGACATTGACATTGACATAATGAGTGAGTGAACTTCATTGTACGGAAATTGTAGATGGGTGTCTCACGTTTTCCAGTAGGTTGTAGACAGTGCTGCTTACGGCGGCGTTTAGTAGGTACTAAAGGCCCTAAAAGCGCGGCAAGCTTTGAATCAATTCAAATGTTATTTTTCAACTAGCTACAAAGTTATTCTGACATAGGATGATAATTTGAACAAAACTTTTTGGGTATTTCATGAAAAATACAGTTACAGATCACACATATACAGGGTGGAACAAACGAATGGGCCCTGGAGGGAAAGTACCTTAAAATCTCAAGATATCCGTCCGTCCGTCCGTCTGTCTGTCACCAGGCCGTATCTCATGAACCGTGGTAGCTAGACAGTTGATATTTTCACAGATGACGTATTTCTGTTCCCGCTATAACAACAAATACTAAAAACAAAATAAATTTAATATAAAAGGGGCTCCCATACAATTAACGTGTTTTTTTGCGGTTTTTTTAACCGACTTCCCAAAGGAGGAGGTTTACAATTCGTCCGGATGTTTGTTTTTATTTTTTTATGTATGTGCCTCGATAGCGCCTAAACGGATGGACCGATTTGGAAAATTATTTTTTTGTTTGAAAGGGTTTACCTTCCCATTGGTCCCATTGACACCAGGTCAGGATCTGATGATGGGATCCTGGAGAAATCGAGGGAACTCTTCAAATATTATAGGCAGACCTATAGTGATTTTTGTGTTTTTCATAATAACTCGTGCAAATGCACATGGTAAGCATAATATTGTGATGCGGAACTGCTGATGAAGATCACATATGGCCACCAGATCTGCTCAATACTAGGTACAAATACAATGCGTGGCTGACGGGCAGGCAACGCATAGCCTAAACCGATGGACCTAGAGCCATGAAACTTTGTACAGGGGTTCCTTAGTAGCGTGGGGTAGCACTGATATGGGATTTGACAAAATTAATTCCCCAGGGGGGGGGGGGATAAGGGGTTACAGTTTGTATTAAACTCAATCTAATCAAATAGGGTTTGTGGAAGTCGGTTTTTTCTAAAGTTTACTTTTTGTTTCAATTATATAGATAATAGTACGGAACCCTTCGTGCGCGAGTCTGACTCGCACTTGGCCGGTTTTTTATTGTGTAAATATTTATGGGGCTACTTAGCTATCTTAGTTAGTTTTACAACTTCAAGTGTCATTGTCGTTCTATATAAGTGAAAATTGGTACTCTCGCTTCTTGGCGACCCCCATAAAGAACTCAAAGTAGGATATTAGTGCATATAACAACCTAAGCTTATAGCTGCCACTATAAGTCATTAAATACACTAATATGCCATTCATTTGGATCTCAAAGTGCCAAATAGGCATAACAGTAATTTTAACAACCCATTTGCGACTATGGGTGTCATATCAGTGAATATAAAAGCCTATTTGCCACTGTTAGTTCGAATTTAGACAATTAAGCACTACAAGTTGTTAAATGGTGGCAAAATTCACTAATATGCCATTATCAGTAATATTTTGTTCTCCTGTAGAACTTAGAGCTGAGTTAAAAACTAGTCGTTATAATCTGCACTGATATGCGACCCATTATAGTGATTTTTGCCACCAACCATGTTTAGTTGGCTGCTAAATGCGCTAATGTGCTGCTTGGGGTAGTGTACTTTTGTTGAAATAATATCTACTTTTTTGGTGTTAATCAGATATTAAAGTCTAGCATGAACTAATGTTCCCAATGTAGTCCAGTAGCCAAGTGATATTTAATTATTTATGCCAAAAAACATTATCTTACAGACACCGGGGCAGCATTATGAATCAGGCTGGAAAATCAATCTTCAACGCCTTCTCGTTATTATCCAGGAAAAGCGTGAAGCGCAAATAAGGGTGCAAATAATCTGCTCAGCCAATTAAAATAATACTGAGAATACTGAGATAATACACTTCTGGACACATCAATTGGCCCACCTTAGAGTTTAGGTTTCGATGGCCCCTACCTAAATATGATTGCTAGATTGAACAAAAACTATTGATGCAGTTTTAAACCTGATACATTTTACCATCTTTTTCGATCGTATTGTTTTAAATTTGAATTCAGAATACCATACCACACGAAATGGAGCTACGCATAACAAGTCGGATATGCCCCTTGATGTAGGCAGTTGATTTTTAATAAAAACCATGTTTAATCAAATAAAGGTTTAATTTAATAACGTGTGTTGCCTCCATGGGCATCTACAACAGCTCGCATAGAGTTTATCAACCTCTCTATGAAATTTTGAGGGATCATCTCCCATTCCTCTTCTATGGCAGTTTTCAACTCCTGCATCGTCTGGGCAACTGGCTGACGAGCCCTAACACGTCTTTTTAGCTCGTCCCACATGTGCTCAATCGGGTTCATGTCTGGGCTTCTGGCTGGCCAGACCATAACTGTGATGTTCACATCCCTGACGATGCCGGCCGTATGGGCTCTTGCATTATCATGCATAAAAAGGAAATTTGGGCCCACATAGTCCGTGTATGGCATCACGTGAGGTTCTAAGCACTCACGAATGTACCTTTCAGCATATAATGTTGGCAGCCGTGGTGCCGTAACAACCTCAAGTTGAGTTTTGCCGCTCGCGGATATACCGCCCCAGACAGTCCATGAGCCACCGCCACAAGCAACCCTCTCTTCAAAGCAGCATTGTGCAAAACGCTCTCCCTTACGTCGGTAGACCATCTTCCTTCCATCATTACCGTGTAACGTAATTTTAGACTCATCAGAAAAGAGTACACGTCTCCAATGCTGCTGAGTCCAATTTAAATGAGTGCGCGCGAAATGAAGGCACGCTGTTTGGTGGGCTCGCGTTAGTTTGGGGCCATAAGCTGGCTTGTGTGGTACCAAATCGCGTTCTTTTAACCTTCTCCGAACAGTTCGAGCGCTCACAGATACTCCGTGGAAGTCGCGAAGTTGGTTTTGTATCTCAATGGAGGTAAGGTGACGATTTCTCAAGCAGGTCGTCACGATGAATCAATCCTGCCTTTCAGTTGTGTGTGACCCAAAATCGTGGCCTTCCTTGGCGACGAACAAAACCGCCAGTCTCTAGGTACCTCCGATAAACATTTCGGACCGCAGATCGACTTAAATTAAGTTGAGCACTCACATTTCTTTGGCTGTGTCCGGCCTGGATAAGTGCCGCCTTGAGCGGCGACTTCAGGCGTAGTATCCATAGATTATTGATAGAACCTCACCCTAATCTTAAGAATAAGTAATGTTTGTTGCAAAACCAAAGAGAAAAATCACACTTTCAAGTATTAAATCCAAGAAAACCAATAAAATAAAGTTTTCGTATTCGATTGTTTCATATCAACGAACAGGCTCCAAATTGTGTTTTGTTTCTTTAAACCCTGTGTTAATGATATTCAAAAAAAGACTATTGAATCAAATTATGAATGTGCCAGGTTCAAAACTGCATAAAAACTTTTTGCTCCACCTAATATAATTTTTTAGCTAGGACCAAACGAAACTGAAAATGCAAGGTGGGCCAATAGATGTCTCCAGAAGTGTAATATTCCAGAGATTTCACAACGAAAATATCTTCATAGCGCCTGACTTGTATGGATAGCAAAGGAGCGCGAGAATTTTTGTATATAAAAAGTTTATTCGTATTTTGTCTGAAGACCGTTATGGCTCGAACAAAAGGTACGTCTTGGACTTAAAAAAATCCGGATTGAATGCTGCTTTAACTGACACTGTATTAGGTTCATAAACATCATATAATTTTTTTCGCGGCCATCGTTGTAACTGTCTTCCTTTTTTTTCTACACATTTAAAATGTATTGAATTTCTCCATTAGATTCACACATTTGGACATAAAGAAAAATAAATGGAATATTGTCGGAAACAAGATTTTATTATATTTATTCCTTTTTTATATTAACCTTTTTTGACATGAAAACCAGCCAGATACAATTATTAAATCTAAAGATATTTAGTTACAAATATAAAAAATAATAACAATGAAATTGACTTTGACTAAGCAAACTGTATGATTTTATGGTGAATAAAAAAAAAAAGATTTTGACTTGGTGATATAGCTACTTGAAAATCACGATTTACACCGAATGAAAATAAGTTTTTTGTTATAATATAAATCTTTGTCAGAGATCATTAATTTATCCTTTGGGTACCTACTGATGGGTATTATTTCCACTATGGACTCTTTCGTAGGGGGTTGGGGGAGGGGGTTTGAGGGGGGGGGGGGGAGGTTCGTCTGGCCTGCTGCTCAAGCGTATCAAGCCATGATTCAAGTAATACGAATGTACCTATCATTTGCGTATCAGCTAAGTTGCGTTTCTGGGAGTATGCGTCGAAATGGATCCAAAGCTTTCAAGATGGATTTTCAGTGTATATCAGTACCTAAGTTTTCCGTCTCTCGCATTTACAAGAATACATTATCTTCATAATAGTAACTTGTGTGTCACGACACTACATCCCTACAGCAAGTTCCAGAACATAGGTACCTACTAGCTCGCCCGTTCAAAGTCCACGGCCCGCTATTTTCATCCTACCGACATCGAGATAAAGTTCAAAACCTACGAAAATACAAAAATTAGGGGAAATTAAGTTCTCATCCCTTAACAATAGACATTAATTAGATTGTTTCTGGGACAGTTACCTTAAAAATCCAACAGAGGACTCTGAAAGTGAACAGATTTTTAGAAGATCCTATACTCTGTGGTAGTTGTCAACGCAGCTCTCTAATTGTTTCACTGCTCTGTGGTTCTTGTAACAAGAACCACAGAGCAGAGAAATAATCAGAGTCGCGTTCTGTGTCTCTGTTCTCTGTTTCACTGCTCTGTGGTTCTTGCTACAAGAACCACAGAGCAGTGAAACAATTAGAGAGCTGACTTAACAACTACCATATTCTAAAAATCTGTTCACTTTCAGAGTCCTCTGTTGGATTTTTAGAGAAACTGTCCCAAAAATAATCTAATTGACTTCTTGGTAGTCACTGTCAAAGTCAAGCACTATTTTGTGCTTCTGCAAGCAATAATAGAGCTTGGACGAACTACCTAACAATAGAGTTAAAAACTGTAGCTTTTCCGTAGGAAAGGCCGCGTTCCTCCAAGCACAGCATTTATATTTTTTAAATTTTTCACTCTACAAGTGGTTTTCCTAGGTGCAACTTGTTCGCTTTGCTTGCTTGTACATGCTTGTACGCACCAGTTGGCTTTTATTACCTACGCATTAGGTGTTAAAACTTCATGAGCGTAACTGTCAAAACGGGCCTTTTATTTTGTGAAGACTTTAGTAGGTACTTACATATTATTTATTACTAAAAAATAACTTTGGGTAGGTTAGGTACCTACCTACTACGTAGAAAGGAACTTTAACTTTAACTTTAACTTTAGCAGTCCGATAAGAGTTCAAATAAGTCAGTAAAAGTATAGGCATAGGTATCTGTATAGAGTACCTAATTTAAGTGTAGGCTTAGGTTCTTTACTGATCTTTAGGGTTTATTTTACAAGATTCATATTGTTCAGTTTCAAATTCAATAAAATTAAAAATATGAATAATTGTATAATTCCATTCTATTTGTACTGTCTCGCTCTACTACCTAGATTGATTTTATGATTGAAGTGTTTTTCCAGGAAAAAGGCGAATTTCTGATTCTGACAGCTTGAAATAGTTCTGAAAGCTGCCAACAGATGTCGTAGGCAAGACATGGGGGATGGCTTTTTTACCTAATTTGACTTTAAAAAGGTGTTTAATGGATGCTATAGATAGTTCGTGATCATTTTCCCAGCTAAAGTGCTTTTCTTTGTGTGCGTAGCTTTTCCGGAAAATTAAGTTGAAATTAAGTTGAAATTTCCAAAATATTCGTCACCAAAACGCAAAAATTGGCTTTTTTATGCGTCGAAGAGACCATACACAAGCTTATTTTGCATATATTGTCTAATGGCTGCATTTGTATATTTGTATTTTTTTCTGGGCAAAGGCAGAGGCAATGGGAGATTAAAAAAAAAACTTCTGTAGTTCCAAATTCATCACTAGATATCGTAGGCAAGACATAGGGATGGCTTTTATATCGTTCATCCCTAATTTGATTATAAAAAGGTGTTTAATGGATAGCTGGCTGGCAGTCACTTTTCATACCAATCTTTTCATTCTTCTGCGAGGAAATTCTGGAATCTAAAATGAAAACGGTGTTGTCGGTTTTTCGTGACCAATCAAAGGGAATGGGCATTGATCAGGGAGGCATCGATTGTCGTAAAGTGAAAACCATTTAGAGGAATAGGGATACTGATTACTATAAGGGGTTTAAATAAATAAAATTAAAACGGATTATTAATATTTATCGCAAAAACTGTTAATTTCATTTTCTTTCAAATACGTCATCGTTGGCTCTAATGCGGTAGTTCCATTGCCTACAAATATTAAAAAAAATACATTTGTCAACAACAACAACTGTCAAAAGTGTCAAACAGACAGAGAAATAACCGCTGAAAATAACCTTCGCATCGCAACAAATAAACATCCGAATAATACTAAAATAATCATGGGATCTAGAGAGTGCTTCGTTCCAAACTGCAAAAACAATTCGAAAAATAGCCCAACTAAACTGTTTGTACGCATTCGAGAAGATTTGCGTCAAAAATGGTGTCGTCAAGCTAAGGCGGAATATTTCAAGGTGTACACACAGTATTGCTGTGAAGATCACTTGGAAGTAAGGATTCTTTAGTCTCTTTGTTAAATACTTACTTAAATACTTACATTAACGGATCAATAAACTCAATTCAATTCTTGGTTATTGGCAATTTTAGAAATTAAAATGTTATAACTCGTTACCGACATCGGATAACAACGACTTATTATTTAAATATTAACTCTTGTTGACATTTGTCAAACGTCAACGTATTTTTACTTTTTAAAAGCATGATTGAATGCAAAGGAACTTACCTAATTATGCCAGTGGTGACGTCATACTTACAAAATTCAGAAATTTTAAATAATTAATAAAAAAATAATGACATCAAAAAATTAAAAAATATTCAAATTAGTTTCTTATATTTGTCTATATTTTCGATTTATAGAATAAAAAAAATGGGTGTTACGATGCCCATTGGTGACGGTGGCATACGGTGTTAAGCATAGAGTAAGTAACGCAGACCAACTGCCACATGAACGTCTAAACTCCGTTTGCCGCCGTCACCAATTCCCTTTGATTGGTCACCAAAAACCGACAAGAAAAGGATTGCCGGCCAACACCCGGGGCCAACCTACAAACTAGTTAAATAGACCATGTACACGCTTGGCCAGCGCGTTGGCCGAGCGCGTTAGCCCAACGTGTAATGCAGCTATATAAAATTGTCAGCAAATTATGTTTCGTTCACCAAAATGAAATTACTATTTTCATTTTCGATTTCCAGAATTTCCTCGCAGAAGAATGAAAAGATTGGTACGAAAAGTGACTTCCAGCTATCCATTAAACACCTTTTTATAATCAAATTAGGGAATGATTTATAAGCCATCCCCCATGTCTTGTCTACGACATCTAGTGACGAATTTCGAACTACAGAAGTTGTTTATTTTAAATCCCCCATTGCCTCTCTGTGGAGGCCAACTCCACGGTGTAGGGCTGATGAGCTGGATGAGAAATGACGAGAAATGGAATGTAGGTCAATGGGACGTTAGGAATGTCGATGAAATACCTGGTGGCTTCTTGAGCGGCGCTCCCGCGTGACATCGTCGTCGGATGGCAGCTGGGCTGGATGATGAGTAGAGGTCACGGGTAGCCTCGTGGCGATGAGCAGGAAATATGGGCTGAATGTTTGTGAAGCGTGCACTATCACTCGCGAACGCGACGGAGGCGAGCTAGCTGCCTTTGGGTTGTGCGATAAGTGTGCTGATGCATGAGCTTCGGAGCTGATGGGAGACACGTGGGTTTCGCAGCGCGTGCGATGCGCGGGAACTCGAGAGCCGACGCGCGCGTGGCCGCTCTGGTCGAGTCTCCGGACGCAATGTGGTGAGAAAAATTGACGACGCGCCCCTCGCTTGCGTCCTTTGGAGATGCTCGGCTTCTTTGGGATAATGGACCCATTAGACTACGCTGTCGGCAGGGCCCTGTCTGACTCACTGTCTCTTTCTAGTCGTTCCATCAGAGTGAGACGTCTATACAAATCGTGCGCTGCCGACAGGGTAATGTAATAAGCTTATAAGCTCGGCATCTGAATCTGTCGTCACGTCAAGGTCGATTTAGACCAAAAGAGCGAATGCTCATTCTAGCTGATTCTATAAAAAATCGTTTAGTGTAAACATTCTTTCGTTGTTCTAGTGCGTTCGCAAAGATTCTATGGAATATTATAAGAATGCTCGCTCGCTCGATGTAAACGGCGCTAAGGCGCGCGACGCGAACGAACTAGACCTGTGTCGATCGATCATTTCTTGCGACCTGGGTCGATCGTCGTCGCTAGGCGATTGGATCAAAATGATTCGATCGTTCGATCGATCACCAGATCGGGCTCAAATGACTCACACGTCAAAATGTGAGATCGTTCGATCGATCAATCACCTGCCGCATATTTTATGTACTTGAGGGCTGAGCTGAGGGTCAATTCTCCGTATTTTTATGTAATGTACGTACAAAATATGAATGAAGAAATAATTATAACGGCCAAAATACAGCTAATAAATGAAAGCAATTTATAGTAAAGTAGGTAGGTACTCTTAATATTTCGCTCATAAAGTCTAATTTAGTTTTGCGAGCGGCGCGGTGGCGACGCACTATGGGAACCCTTCATACAAGGCCATCTCATAAATGGTTTACACTAAAGTCGTCCTAATGATATTCTGTTTATGGTTATTAGTAGTCGATTAGACAAGGAATTCATATCTGGGTTATTTTTTTTTTGTGTGTGGCTGTAACATATTTTAATTATTGGTTGAAAGTTACAATGTAAAAATGTAATGTTACGCTATCATGGCGTGTTAACTTTACAACATGTTTTTTGCAAAAGTTTGATTGATAATGGTACATGTGTAATATATTTTTGAATAGCATGTTTCATCACCTTTCAGGAGATATAGCTATAATGAAGATATATGCAATACTATTATTTATTTTTATTATTTTACTAGGGAATAAATTTTGTATACTTTTCAACTTTCTGATAGAGGTTTTGAAGTTAGCGCTGTTTGCCGCTGTCGAGATAATAGCTTAGTTAAATTGTCTAGTTATTCTATTGTCAGAAACAAACAAAAAAAAGTCCGAATTTTTTGCGTTTTTTATGATATACGTGAAATTGTAAGCGGGTGGCGGACGGCGAAAATTCATGTATTTTGAATTTTTCATATTTAAAACAGTTATTTTTATTTATTATGATACAGTATCGATACGATCGCCTTTTCCAATACTGATCATATATTTAGGTACCTGTAGACTGGTAAACTGATGTAATATGTACATAATGAAACTAGACACTGATAATAAAGTAATTAGAAAATGATAACATTAGATATTTCTGCGGTTGCGGGTACCGCAATAATTTTATCACTTTTGGCATACTTACCTGTTTAATTTATCAATGCATAAAAGTACTTAGTGCAAAACCACGGGATTTTTTCACACGGTCCTAGACCAAGACACTTATAAAAACATAAACGCGGAGCACCAGACAAACAGACAAAGTTTTGAGTTTTCTAGTTTGAAAGTGTATTATTTTCTAAACAAAATAATGAACGAATTCACTGTGAGTCGACGTGAATTGTGCACGTATTTCATAGAACATGGAACTTTAGCAACGGACACTCAAAATTACTTAAAACAAAAATATTTACTTTCCGATGTGCAAGTCAACATCGTCATGACCAGTATCCAAAAAAATTTTATAACCAAATACAACGATCGCTATCGAAGGGCAGGGAGAAAAGCCGAGTTGTTCGAACACCAAAATTCTTCGTGGCTGGATGGAGAATTTAAAGTCAAGTTTGTTGATGCTGAGCCTGAGCCTGATACATCTACCGGACAACGCGGACGACCCAGTAAGTCATATGAGGAATCATCTGAATCAACAAAAAAACGTAAAAACATGGAGCTTGTACAAGAATACGGACTGAATTTTATACAAAACGCCTATATCCAAGGTTTACGTTCAATCGGAGAAGCGGATGAGGCTGCTCTAGTAAATTTCATGCGAACTACAGATCTGAACAAGAAGGAAATACTTCAGAAATTAAAAAACGATACTATCACTGCGTATTCTCAACATGAAGCTTTGAGTATTTACATTGATTTAGATTTGTCAAAGTCCCAATATGGTTATTTAAGGCACTGTTTGGCTCAAAAGAATTATGGTTCTATATTCCCTTCATATACCGCTATCAGGGAAGCAAAAGCACAATGCTACCCTCCCCAATCCAGTATTGAAGTGACTGACTTAAGCGCGAAAGTCAAGCTGCAAGAGCTTTTAGATCACACTGTGACTCGTATCTTACAAATAGAGTCAATTTACATAAGTGGAGTGACAAATCTTAAACTTTTTTCGAAATGGGGATGTGATGGTTCATCAGGACAAAGCGAATATAAACAGATTTTGGCAGGTGAGAGTGAAACAATATCAGATGCAAATCTACTAATTGCTTCAGTGGTACCCATTAGACTTATTGATATAAACACGGGCAACATTATTTGGGAAAATCGCACTTGTTCTTCGGTTAGATATTGCCGACCAATATCAATTGAATTTTGTAAAGAAACTCCAGAAAAAACCAGAGCTATTGTGGATGATACCAACAATCAAATAAGCCACCTTGCGCCTTCAACAGTTTGCAAGGGAGATGAGTTTGTTAACATCAAACATGAGTTATTTTTGACAATGATTGATGGTAAAGTAGCACAAGTATTGACAGATACATCATCAGGAGCTGTATGTACGATTTGTGGAGCAAAACCAAAAGAAATGAATGACTTGAACAAAGTTATTTCCAAACCTGAAAATCAAAATGCTTATCAATATGGGCTGTCTACTTTACACGCTTGGATCAGGTGTATGGAAATGATATTACACATTTCATACAATTTGGGATTCCAAAGGTGGTCAGCAACAACACCAGAAAATAAGAAATTTAAAGCTGAGAAAAAAAGTTATGTCCAAGAACGTTTTAGGAGTATAATGGGCTTGCATATCGATAAGCCACGACAAGGGACTGGCAACAGCAATGATGGCAATACAGCCAGGAGGTTCTTCCAGAATTACCAATGTACAGCTGAAATAACTGGAATAAACGAAGAACTAATAAAAAGGCTATATGTTATACTACAAACAATGTCTTCAGGTATTGCTATTAATGCGACTAAATTCGGGCAGTATACTCAACGGACTGCTCAGTTATACTGCAATAACTACAATTGGTATTACATGCCATCTTCAGTACATAAAATATTAATACACGGAGAAAGCATTGTGAGACATTTTGCCATACTTCCTCTAGGGAAGCTATCTGAAGATGCTCAAGAGTCGCGCAACAAAGACTACAAAAAATTTAGACTTCATCACGCTAGGAAGTGCTCAAGATCTGCTACCAATGAAGATGTCTTTCATGCATTATTATTTACATCTGATCCATATATATCCAGTTTAAGAAAGCCAAATGAAACCATCCCCATAGAACTATGGGATGACGCAAAAGAACTGTTGGATTAAGACCTTTTCTAGAGGCGCACAAATCCACTGAATTAAAAAAACGAGTGAAAATTTAAACTGGTAACCGGACAAGAGCTATCGGATTCAAGTTGTCAGTTTAGTTCGTTATTCGGTGGAATTCTCAAGGTATTAAACCTTAAGAATTTCACAGAGTGAATAATATATTTAAACAAATTGTCTAATTATACGTCTAATTAATATATTTTATAAGTTTAACTTGTAACTAAATTCTTTCTCGCTTTGCCTCAATTTGGTATACAAATACATATACCAAATTGAGGCAATAAAACTAAAACCCAATTAAATAATATAAATAGTGTTGATGTACTTGTTCTAAGCAATATATTTAACCAATATTTATCTGTATTTAACAAATAAAAATAAAACAATTTAATTTAAATAAATATTTTTGTACGTTTTATCCCATTTTCAGGTTTAATTATTTTTTTACAATAAAATATCAACCCTATGTATTACAAACGTTGTTTTATTCGAAAGCCTACACATTCAAGATACCGCATAAAAAAAAACACGTATTTACAGAAAGAAACCTGAAAGATACAGATTTATGAGATGCGTATCGTCCAAATTTCCCATAGTGCGACGACGACGAGTGGCGGCGGCGCGGCGGGTCGGCGCTCTGTTGCCGCTCCGTGCGCAATGGGTCAAAAAACGATATTCCTAAAAAGATGATTCGATCACTCGCGAACGTGTTGTGATCGAATCAAAGTGATTCGATCAATCGTGATCGAATCAATCGACTCAGGTCTAACGCGAACAGTTGCTTAGAGCGTTCTTGCGTGTTCGGACGTGCTCGCTCCCCGGAGCGGTCTCTTCAAAGCGTTCTTGTGTTCTATTCTAGCCATTGTATACGAATCTTATCGATTCAATTATGGATTGGTCTCAAGAAAAATTGCATAATTAATAATTGCATATCCGTCATTGTTTAACCTACATTATCTAGTGTCCTTCGTTGCATTAAATTTGTAACCCACCAACGTCTCTTCCTTCTTTTATTTGTAAGTTTTTGCGACAAAAATCGCTGTCAGAGACAGACATAGGTAGCGAAGCCAAACACAACCAACCACCACAACCTCAGAACAATAACTATAAAGCAACCACCCACACACAACCACACAACTAACCACAGAGCATTCTTTGCTCATTCGTTCAGATGATCTAGCTTTCGTTTACACCAAAAGAGCACGAAAGAATGCTCTTGTTCTAGCTCTAGCTCTTTGTTCGTTTGGTGTAAACGCTGAATACGAGCTTTCGTTTACACCAAAAGAGCACGAACGAATGCTCTTGTTCTGGTTCTAGCTCTGTGTTCGTTTGGTCTAAATCGACCTTCACTGGATGGGTCGAGAACACTCTCTCTGCCTTTCCCCAGAAAAAAATATATAGGGATACAAAATTACAAATGTCAGTCAGTTAAGTTAAACAATACATTTTACAATCGGTACCTACTTACATAGGTAATTCGGCAATGTTCGCAAAAAATAACTAGCTACAAAAACTAAAAATACCTGCCATCAAGCTGCTATCTCGTTCAAAACAACACCACTCATTTTCACCGTCGCTTATTGTGCAACATTTCACTTTGTCCGTTCTCTATCAGTGATCGATGCACAGGCACAGCTAAGAAACTCGAGTCATCATGACGTCCATTTCCAAAAACGACATCCCGCGTCTCCTCAACGCGAGACAGGAGGAAGGTGCGGGAGGCGATGAGCCTCCGCCTCAGCAGCCGCCGCAGAACATGCTGCCATCGAACCAGATAGCGCGAGCTAGCCGGGCCGGCGGGGACGAGGAACGCAACCATATCGAACCAGGTCCTTCTACCTCCTCCTCTATCGAAAACCAGCCTACCAGCAACTCCGGTGGACGCCTGCATAACTGGCAGGCGACGAAAACTACAGTCAAAGAACGCCTTTCTTTTCTTTTCAATAATGAGGTGCTGTGCGACGTACATTTTATTGTTGGCAAGGAAGCAAATCAACAAGTGATCCCGGCCCATAAATTCGTCTTGTCTGTAGGTAGTGCAGTGTTTGATGCGATGTTCAATGGAGTTCTTGCCACTAAGTCGGATGAAGTTGAGTTGCCCGATGTAGAGCCAGCAGCATTTTTACATTTGTTAAAGTTCCTATACTCTGACGAAGTGAGGATTGGGCCAGAATCTGTGATGACTACATTGTATACAGCTAAGAAGTATGCAGTGGCAGCATTAGAGGAGCATTGTGTGGACTTTCTGAAGAGTAACTTGGGGACAGACAATGCATTTTTGCTGCTGACACAGGCAAGGTTGTTTGATGAGCCTCAGTTGGCGGCACTATGCTTGGAGATGATTGATAAAAATACTGCCGATGCACTGAATGCTGAAGGCTTCACTGACATTGACCAAGACACATTGAATGCTGTACTTGAAAGGTACTTTTTGGTTTAATTTATGTCAGAAAAATGTATTTTTTTATTGCAACATCATATCATACCATACAGTCAGATATAATAAAAATCTAATTTAGAGAACCAACTTTTAATCTAAACAAATAAAATGTTTATTACCCTCAATTTGGAATTTGTATGTAACTTATTATACTTAATAATTATTACAGAGACACACTCAGGATAAGAGAGGCCAAGATATTCCAAGCTATCCTCCGCTGGTCCGAGGCAGAATGCATCCGTCGCCAGATCCCTGTCACACCAACCAACCAACGACTCACCCTCGGACGAGCATTCAACGCCATCCGCTTCCCTCTAATGTCCGTAGAAGAATTTGCAATGGGCCCCGCACAGAGTGGTTTACTGGATGACAGAGAAATTGTACAGCTGTTCCTTTATTTTACAGTCAATCCTAAGCCAAATGTGGGGTTTCTTGATGCCCCGAGATGTTGTATGACGGGGAAAGAGCTGACTGTGAACAGGTTTCCCCAGACAGAGTCTCGGTGGGGCTACAGTGGAACAACAGACCGGATTAGGTTCACCGTGGATCAGAGGATCTTTGTTGTAGGATTTGGACTTTACGGATCATATTTTGGGCCAACTGAATATGAAGTGCATTTACAGGTTATTAGATTTACTTTAATTTTATTTATCCGAAAGTATGAATAATGAGAGAAATGGTTCCATACTTTTTGAAGTGTGCTGATATGGGTTAATAGTACGCAGAGTGAAATATGGGCACTTCAAGCTCCAGTTTTGGATTTGTCATATCCCAGATCCCATAAATACCGATCCTATCTGTTAAATCATTCAACAACATACAAAAAGTACTTTGGAAACCCTTTGTGGCAAAGCGGGGCTAGTTTGGGGGCGTTGTGTCTCACAAGCGAGAGTATAGAAGCAATTAGTTTGGGGTTGTGTCTCACAAGCGAGAGTATAGAAGCAATTAGTTTGGGGTTGTGTCTCACAAGCGAGAGTATAGAAGCAATTAGTTTGGGGTTGTGTCTCACAAGCGAGAGTATAACAGCAATTAGTTTGGGGTTCTGTCTCACAAGCGAGAGTATAGAAGCAATTAGTTTGGGGTTGTGTCTCACAAGCGAGAGTATAGAAGCAATTAGTTTGGGGTTGTGTCTCACAAGCGAGAGTATAAAAGCAATTGGTTTGGGGTTGTGTCTCACAAGCGAGAGTATAGAAGCAATTAGTTTGGGGTTGTGTCTCACAAGCGAGAGTATAAAAGCAATTGGTTTGGGGTTGTGTCTCACAAGCGAGAGTATAGAAGCAATTAGTTTGGGGTTGTGTCTCACAAGCGAGAGTATAGAAGCAAAGCAATTAGTTTGGGGTTGTGTCTCACAAGCGAGAGTATAAAAGCAATTAGTTTGGGGTTGTGTCTCACAAGCGAGAGTATAGAAGCAATTAGTTTGGGGTTGTGTCTCACAAGCGAGAGTATAAAAGCAATTGGTTTGGGGTTGTCTCACAAGCGAGAGTATAGAAGCAATTAGTTTGGGGTTGTGTCTCACAAGCGAGAGTATAGAAGCAATTAGTTTGGGGTTGTGTCTCACAAGCGAGAGTATAGAAGCAATTAGTTTGGGGTTGTGTCTCACAAGCGAGAGTATAGAAGCAATTAGTTTGGGGTTGTGTCTCACAAGCGAGAGTAGAAGCAATGTAATTTCGTAATTTACCTATTGGACTCCACAAGTAAGACAGACATACTGGGCCGTGAGTCGCGTACGGAATCGCAGGGCAGTGGCTATAGAGAGGGCGCAAAATTCCGGTTTGGTTGAAGCCGGCGCTGGCTGTTTGCGCCGTCGCTACAGCTTTTGCCATGCGTTTCCTTCCATAACTCCCGGCCCAGGGGGGCAATTCTGGCACTAGCGAGATCATGTCCATGGTCGAAATATCGATTTTGAGATACCGAAATCTCTATCAAAAACAATAAAAAGCTATTACGACTAGCCTTTCGACCAACCGAGATATCTCGACCCGTTTTCGATCGAAAGAAATATAAATCGAAATCGTTTTCGACGGTTTTAGGCGGTATCAAAACCAATATCTCGACTGGGGAGATGATCTCGATAGCGCGAGAATCGGGGGCCTGAAAACTTATAATAGATAGACCAATGTATTGTGCGAATTGTGCCCGTATTTAAAGGTGTTATTTAATTTGAACATCCAGATTATCCACCTGGGCACTAAGAAGGTATGCGGCAGCCACACCACCACGTTCTGCTGCGATGGTACCGACGACACGTTCCGAGCCATGTTCAAGGAGCCAGTCGAGATTCTACCCAACACCTCCTACATCGCCAGCGCTAAACTGAAGGTGGGCACCAAGAAAATAAGTACAAACGTAATGTGTTCACAATAAAAGGCCTCTTTTGACAGTTCATGCCCATGAAGTTTTAACCCCTAATGCGTAGGTAATAATCTATCTATCTTTCACTGTCAATTTAGATATATACTGGTATGTATTAGTGTATTCATACGATATTTATTGTTAAGCTGTATTTATGTAACTGTGTATGTAGTCTATTCCTTAGCAATAGGTTCTTATATGTACCTATGTGTAATAATTATCTATGTATTATAGGTACTAGAATAGTTTTATTGTACGCGCAATTCTTCCCCTTACCTATCATCTCCGTCTCCTACCCAACATGGTTTGCTGGAAGAAATCTCTTATTAGAGATAAGCTCGCCTTTGTACATATTTTTTCTATGTTAAGCTATTTTTACTGTCATGTGAGTTCAATAAAGAAATTACGAATTAATAAAAGCCAACTGTTGCGTACAAGCAAGGCGTACAAGTTGCACCTAGGAAACCGCTTTTCAATTACCTACGCGTTAGAGGTTAAAACTTCATGGGCTTGAACTGTCAAAACGGGCCTTTTATTTTGTGAAGACTTTAGTGCCACTAGCTATTCTATTCTTCTCCAGGGGGTTAAAGCGCCTGCACGTGGCCCACGCGTGCAGGGCCTTTGTGCATTTCACGTTCTCGTTCAGTTCAGCCTCCACAACTCCAGCACAAGCTGGAGCAGGAGGCCTGGATGTTCAAGGAGCTCATGGGTCGTTGTAGGTTCTCCCAGAATAGCCATCCTGTTTTCAATTGTGGATGGACATGCCAGCAACATGTGCTCGACCACAGATATCGATATCTGTGTGCTCGACTGTCTCCTCCACTTCCATGCAACCCCTGCATATAGGTGGCGCTAATCTTTGAATAATTCCTATATATCTTAGCATCATCTCATGGTTTTTGCAATTTTTCGATGGTTGGTGGTTCAATTGGTGCACCAAGCGATAATGGCTTCGAACTAAAGAAGCTTCCGTAGCATCTCAGTTTACGCCGGTTTCATATTTTTTTCTAGGTGGTCTATCTGTATTAGTATAATATTATAGTAAGTTAAGTTAATTTTTTGATCTGTGGCTTCTATCGTGTGTTGCCACAATAATTTCGCCAATGTCACGTGATGAACCCTGCACAACTGGGGATCACGTCACGTGGTACAGTTATTAACTATAAGCTAAGCTGAGACTATAATCTAATATTAAAGTATCTGTGCTTCTATTTAAATGACAGGAAGGCAAACTTGAGCCGTTGCCTTGCGTACCAACAATACCCTACAGTTACAGAGCCACTATCTTATACGGATAGAAAGGCCAAAGCGGAAACTACTGATGCCACTATTAGTCTTGTGTCGGTCATGTACGAAGAACGATTAGGAAACGTTACCGTGCAATGAACGAAAAGAAACGTTTCCCTACGCTAGTCGCTAATCGGACATTCGTTCTATTAGGACATGACCGACCGACCGACCGAGCGAGCGCTAATCGGACATTCGTTCTATTAGGACATGACCGACCGACCGACCGAGATTCTCGCTCGGTCGGTCGGTCGGTCATGCATGTCCTAATAGAACGAATGTCCGATTAGCGACTAGCGTAGGGAAACGTTTCAGCGAGAAGGAGAATGGCGGGGCGGGCGGGAGCCATTCATTACATTACATTATTATTATACTTTAATAGAAGTGACAAGTAGTCAAGAGACTAGAATGACAGTCCTAAGCCTGTTTAGGTATGAAGGAAAATCTAATATTATTTAACTTTTTATTTCTGCAATGCAAACTGACACGTACAATTGTATAAATATATGAATACAGAGTATAATATTCCTGAAGTTTCTGCTCTGCACGACAAGAAAGGTTAATCTAATAGCCCATTTTTTATTCATCCAATCCAACGTCCTAATAGTACTAATAAAGCTGTTAGAGCTTACTGGTACACCGACTGAAATGTCCTAGTACGGAGCGCTCTCTGATGACCGAGCAGGCATATTGTTTTATTCATAAGATCCAATGTACTAATAGTACTAATAGAACTGTTAGAGTGTACTAGTACACTGACTGAAATGTACTAGTACGGAGCGCTCTCTCTGATGACCGAGCAGGCACAAGACTAGCCACTATGAGAACGTAGTATGCCTTTAGTGTATGCTGTTAAATTGGAGTAGACGGTGGCGCCATCGCTCATTCTACCTATAAGACGGTGGCACTGTACATGATATGTCAAATAAAGTTTTATATCTTTGGCGCAATTATTGTGGCAGACTGGAGATTGAGAAATCACCCCTCAAGTTGCTTCATATTGAATAAAGAGTATGATTTCAACATCATAGCCAAGTAAGTTTGAAGATTGTACTCATGCATCATCAGAAGGCCTGTATGTAAATGTGTGTGTGTGTGTGTGTGTGTGCAGGGCACGGACTCATACTACGGCACGAAGGGACTGCGTCGTGTGACTGTCGACTGCAACAACGGAGAAAAGGTCGTCTTCCAGGTGGGTGTGCGTGATCATCATCTCTGTGGCGAAGTGAGAGACAGCCCCACAGCCCACAATTTAGAGCTAGAGGAAGGAAAAGGAATTTGCGCGCTACCGAGATCATCTCAAGTCATAGTCAAGATATCGATTTCAATACCGCATATTTACGTCGAAAATAATCTCGATTCATATATATTTCGATGGAAAACGGGTCGAGATATCTCGTTAGTCATAAGGTGGATAGAAAGTTTTTTTTTTGTTTTTGATGGAGATGTTAGGTATCTCAAATCGACATTTCAACCAATTTTTCGACATTTTGTATGTGCCTGTATGTCATACGGACTACGGACCTATTAATGTCGAAGGAAAACATCGTGACACCTTCTCCATAACTACGGCGATGGGGTCATCCTGTATCGCAAAATGATGTGGTAGATTACTGGCTAACGGGCATTTGTAAATGTCTATGTTATTTGTGCCTCCGCCGCCCCGTACGTGAAAAGGCGTGACGCTATGTTATTTTTATGCTGTTCCAGTTCTCGTACGCCGCCGGGAACAACAACGGCACGTCTGTGGAGGACGGACAGATTCCCGCCATCATCTTCCACATTTAGGGCGGCCATCTTGGAAACATCTTGAGGTTCGGAGTCTCTTTGGGAAATCCTTGGCTCACGGGAAACAAATCTTATTGGAATCAAGTTTTGAAAAGGTAACTTGTCAATCTTACGTCCTGGTTCCGAGTAACTCTTCAAAGGTTAGCGAATTGAGCAATGAGTGTTGCGGTCGTTCTACAGTCTATTCGTGATAAGAATGCAGTGAGTTTTTTTTTATTGAAATCTGTACACACACTCACAGGACAGGACACAACCGTCGCGTTCGAAAGTTTGCCTTCAACTGGTCACTGTGAACTTGGCTTGATAATTGGAAACGATTTGATTAGTTACGGGGCGAGGCTAGGCCGCCTGTCAGTGATGACTCTACTGCATTCTTATCACGAATAGACTGTAGATGCTAATCTAGTATACCCGGCCTAGGTAATTCGATTTCTTACTTTACATGATTGACGTGTATTCAGAATCTCAGTAATCTCCCAAAAACCTCAATCATGATTATAAGTATAATATTATAGTATCATCTGTGATCACGATACGGTAGGTAACTATAAATCACACGGTAACTTGAAACACACGCGGGGAAGGCCGTATTCTTCTGTGCCAAAAGCAGTTTTGGTAAATCTCTATTTATCCTTATATGGTAAGGTCTATTTATCCTTACTTGTCCAATTTTTAGGGTTCCGTACCTGAAGGGTGCCAAACGGGACCCTATTACTGAGACTTCGCTGTCCGTCCGTCTGTCTGTCTGTCTGTCTGTCTGTCTGTCTGTCTGTCTGTCTGTCTGTCTGTCTGTCTGTCTGTCACCAGGCTGTATCTAAAAAGATCACTCTATATTTATAGAAGGTGTAAATGAATTAACGCAAAACTCAGCTCAACTCATCAGAGCAACTTTATTTTTGACTTCCCAGTACATCTTGGCTTGAGTGGATCAACTGATTTGTATGGAGAAGTGAAAAAAAAAAGTTGCTCTGCTCAAATCGGTTTCATGATGAAAGTTGCTCAAAATGATGTCCCTAATCACAGATACTATAATATTATACTAATACAGATAGACCACCTAGAACAAAATATGATACCGGGGTAAACTGAGATGCTACGGATGCTTCTTTAGTTCGAGACCCTTATTGCTTGGTGCAGCACCATCGAAAAATTGTAAATACCACAAGAAGGCGTTAAGATATATTTATTAAGCCACCTAGAAGTATGTTAACTGAAACCATGGCGTCTAAAGTACAAATCTTACTCCTCACGCCATCTCTTTTTTACGAAGGGTTACTAATTCTAATTTGTATAGGATGAGCACCCTGTGTCAAAGTAGTTTCTCATTTTGCGTTAATTCATTTACACCTTGTATATAAGCAGCAGTAAAAGCAAACCCAAATGTCTCATTCATGAAGAGCTCTACTCACGATGCAATCTGTCTCGCGATTTGTTGCTGCAACTTGTATTTCTGTATCAATTGCAGGAGAAGGACAGGACAGGGAGGTAGACAGAGAGAGAATTGCATCGTGAGTAGAGCCCATACGTTAGAACGCGCGCGGGAGATACAGACGAGACAGTCTATTTATTGACGCCCATGCAATGCAACGTCACGTCGCGCGCTCATTAATTAATAAATTAATAATAATCATTTAGTTTTCCGTACGAAACTCGATGCCCTGCGTCAAACTCGATGCCCTGCGTCAAACTCGATGCCCTGCGTCAAACTCGATGCCCTGCGTCAAACTCGATGCCCTGCGTCAAACTCGATGCCCTGCGTCAAACTCGATGCCCTGCGTCAAACTCGATGCCCTGCATCAAACTCGATGCCCTGCGTCAAACTCGATGCCCTGCGTCAAACTCGATGCCCTGCGTCAAACTCGATGCCCTGCGTCAAACTCGATGCCCTGCTTCAAACTCGATGCCCTGCGTCAAACTCGATGCCCTGCGTCAAACTCGATGCCCTGCGTCAAACGTCGACCCGTCGAAATTGTATGACGGCGATTCACGTAAAACTAACTCGAGCCGTCTCCAATAATCCCGTACCGTTTAGATTGATAATTCACCAAATTAAAAACTTAAAAAAAAAACAGACTTCATGACCACTGAAATCTTTAAAAAAGTAAAAACCTGCCCGCGCGGGATGCGGTGTCGTCTATGAACACGATACCTAATGAGCCTACTGAATCTGTCTTCTGACTTCACAATACTATACACAATAAACAAGTATCGGTCCTCACAGCCAGAATTCATCTCAATGACAGTGAGCGTAAACGCCATAAACTCACTTAAGGCAAAATTACGTACTTTTGGTTACCTGGATTGGACAGTCTTTTCTATGTAGAAACCAAAGTACTGCACGGATTCCTGATTTTCAAAAAATGGGACTAACCTGAAGAGTCTCCCTTTCATTTAAAAAAATATATTTTGAAATCGGTTCATAAATAATACCAGTTTCAAGGTAACACACATAAAAAAAATAACACAACCGAATTGATAACCCCCTGATGTCGGTTAAAAAATTGATCAAGTGCGGGTCGGACTCGCACACGAAGGCTTCCGCACCATCGTCGTCTGTGTCTAAAACGGCGATACCTTCAATCTCGCCGTCAGTCAGTCGTCTCTCTCTTGCTATTAAAAAATGTCAGGCGCTATTGTATTTAATTCTCGGAACAATAACTAAAGCATAGAAGGAGCGTTAAAAAATGAACAAATCCCGTATGTCTGTCTCGTCAATTTAGCAATCAATTTAGCAACGTGATAGAAAGAGAAAACAATAGTTATGTCTTGTCTCCTTATTCCGGGATCGTAGTACCTATAAACGTCAGTTGGGTCCATTACCCCATCAATTTAAAAAGGTTCACAAAATCACAGATTGTAATATGCGTTTCCATACATCATCTATTTGACAGTATGCTTGACGTGAAGTTTGGATGTGCATTGATTTGCAGAATCTTGTGGTTTTTTGTATTTATTTTGGATAATTTGAAGTATCGTGTGGTTTTCGTGGCACCTAGACTAAGTGAAAAACATCGGCAATAATTGGCATGGCTTGTGTGGTGATGGGATGTAAATCCAATTCCTCCCGAAAAGAAAACGAAACTACATTGATCAGCTTCCATCGGTAAGTCTCAATTTTGTATATAATTAGCAGATTTTTTCCCTAGGGTTTCATTTGTGAGCTACTGGAATTGATAAATAACTATAATACCATTAAAAACTACTGTTTTGAAGTCTAGAAATCATGATTATTGTGAAATTAAAGCATGTAACACGTTTGTTGTTTGTTGTGGGTAATAGGGATGGGCGATTGTCTGTTTCTCAGTGAAAAAGTTATCGATAGGTACTTAGATAATTATATTTTGTTTTATTTCATAATTATCTATTTTAGGTTACCCAACGATAGCTTGATTCAACAAAGATGGAAAGAAGCCGTTCCACGAAGAAATTGGTCTTGGCAAAAATCACGACGAATATGCAGTAAACATTTTGAAGATGACTTTTATAAATAAAGGTTACAAGTACCGTAGACTGAAGCCAAATGCCGTACCTTCTCTACGCCTATGCCTAGAACGCTCTTTGGTAAGATTTTAAAGTTAAGCAAGGGGCGTAAGTGAGCCATTTCGGAACAACATCCAAGCGTACAATTCTTATTTAGCAAGGAACACAGTTATTTAGAAATAGTTTATGTTGTTTCAAATATTGATTTACCCTTTTTTAGGTTGGGGCCAACAGAAAACAGATGAACGAGAACGAGATTGCTGCAACAAGCTATCCCAATCCAGAAACGCAACAGCGCAGTCAAATCCTTCCCTCAAGTTCAAACCGAAAGACGAACGTTACTGCTGCAACGGCGCATTAATCTATTGGAGCAGATATTAGACAAAAAAATCAGTTTGAGAATGCAATTCGATTTCAATAAAATAATAATATCGACATTTTTATCGCATTTGTCCCTTCCCTCAAGATATTGGCTATTTTGCCACCCTGGTACGATAGACAATTTAGATTGTAGAAATACACTATAGATGTCTCTTTCTACCACACATAAGTTTCGTAAGAGTGACGAGCACGTCTATTCAATATTACTTTATATTTTAGAGCTCCTTCTATGCTTTAGTTATTGTTCTGAGATTTAATTCTAAACACCCTTTTTTCGTGTATTTCAGTATTTGTTGTTGTTGCGGCAATACAAATACCTATTCTGTAAAACATTTCAACTCTCGGGCTATTACGCTTCGTGCTGTAGGACCCGATGACGGACAAACGGAGCCTTAGTAATAGGGTCCCGTTTGTCACCCTTTGGGTACAGAACCCCAAAAATTCTCTGTGTGTAAGATTGAGTAAAATTGATATAATCTGTGATAGAACAAGAACGCTTGCTGTGTGCAATATTATTTCTATACGGATGTTTGATAGCTTTAAAAAGTACGCAAAACAGACTAATGAATTGTCTTTTGATATTATACAGGGTGTAACAGAAAGGGGTGTACAAGCCGAAAGAGGGTTGCTAGGAACATCATTCTGAACAACTTTCACTATGGGACCGACTTGATCAGAGCAACTTTATTTTTCACTCCACTATACAGATCAGCGGAACGCTAGGCCCGAAATGTACTGAGTTAATAATAATAAAATTGCTCTGATCAAGTGTCAGTCCCATAGTGAAAGTTGTTCAGAATTATGTCCCTAATAACCCTCTTTCGGCTTGTACACCCCTTTCTGTTACACTCTGTATAATTTTTTCCAGAATATTTTGTATTGAAGCTCAGGGCCGGGAGTCACGTACAGGAATCGCATGACAATAGCTATAGTAGTTGCAATGACTCGCCGCGCCGGCTACAAACAGACCGGATTTTGCGCCCTCGCTATAGCCACTGCCATGCGACTCCGTACGCGACTCACGGCCCAGAAGGAGAGACCTGAGAAATGCGTTTGTGTGAGTGCTTCCATCCGTTTATCACTTCGACTAAGTCTGAGAAACTCTATTACAGACTGTGAAATGACTGGTGTCGCTGGTGGGTTTCCAGTACCTACCTATCGATCGCCATATTTGGGAATGGCGTCCTTGCATGTACTCGTCCAACGATATTTTGGCGTGTGAGTGACGTTTACTGGGGGGCGTCACTTCTACGCAACCTCATGCAATGGTCCTGCCAAAAATTGACAGTTTCACCTGTCGCCGCACGCCAAAAGATCGTTGGACAGCAGCTGTAGAATGGAGTTTTAAAGATGGCGGTCGTAGTTCTGAATTTTGACATTTCACAGATATCTTGGTAGGTTTTTAGTGACTAACTAAACATATTATGCCGAAGTTACGCGACCGAAGTTCCGCGGCTGATTTTACTTTCCGACGCGATGTATTCGGCTGATATGTATTATGTATGACACACCATAAGTGCCGAACTTACCTAGTGGTTACCTTACTTAGGGTGGATTTCACCAACAAAAAGTTATACGAGAATAACTATCCCGGGGATAACTTGTATCACAATGTCACTGGTGTCTATGAAAAATTAGAAGACACTCTTGAGTAAAAATTACTCTTTCGTTGGTAAAATCCAGCCTTAGTTGCCGCTGAACTTACGCCCGACCGAAGTTACGCTGTACGCTATAACGCAACGTAATTTCGGCATTATGTGTCGTCAGTAATTCAAATAGCATCGCAGCCGCAGGCGTAATCATGCCGAACTTCGGTCGCGTAACTTCGGCGTAGTGTGTTTAGTCACTTAAGTTCCATCAGAGTAGTGTACTTTTGTCTCAAGTAGCCCGCTGACTGATCGGCACTGTGCACGCACACTATCGCAATTCTCAACTCTCGCCTTCTTTCCTGTTTAGTTAAGGGTTCATTCGTTAAAGATACATAGGTAGTTTGATGTTCGGGTCTTTTATAGAATATTGTTCTGACGACCCAATGAGTGAGAAACTACAAGTATTATGTATTGAAAGGATTATATCTAAATGAAGTTGTAATTTAAGATACAATTATTTATTCTCTGTGTTGAAGACCTGCTCCCACCCAAGTGATATGTCATGCAGAAAGTAATCTGTGTGCGTGGCGCATGGCGTGGCATGACACGATGACGTCCGATCACTATGTTTCTGTGACGTCACTTTGATGGGAAGGAAAGTGGTCGTATAAAATCGAATCGCCGCGGCCGCCGTGAAAAATCAGAAGCAGCATTTTGCGCCCCCGCTGGAGCAACCGATATGCTATTGCTATTCGATTGTATACACGACTTGGGCCCCTGACGTGCAGTCAAAAGCGCTAACATGTGTCGGCAACGTTTGTACACAAGTGCACGCGCATGCCATATTAATGTTCTTGACTGTACTATACATTATTATAATACATTATCAATAAAGTTATGTTATAATTTCATAGGTAGAATATTAATGATCTATTTCAAGAAGTCCCGATAAACTATGTGACAAATTAATTTTGTCTATAATACAAAATGTATGATTTATCTGTTACATAGAGTTTATCAGGGTTACTTGGATCATTTATTATAAATAGGTACATACACCACAAAAGTAAACACCATTGCACAATTTAGGGTAGGTACGAGAATAGAAAAAGACTTTGTGAACATAATTGTATTTCTTTAATTTCTGGTCTAAAATCAATCTTTGTAGATGCATAATTCTGTAATGTATGATTTGAGGATTTTTGTCATATCGACAGAAACGTCCATTTTCAATAACCTAACTATCTTAATGTGATGAATTCTGTTCATAATCATCTGTTTGTTTTATGCTTTTTAGGGGGGCGATTTTTCTATCCTCAGTTTCCTCGTTAATCATCAATCGTCTTCATCATCGTTTATCTTTGGCATTTGACATATCACACGTACGTGAAGTGTCAAATGAAGTTATCCGACTGTTAATCTGGTTTTCGAAAGATTGTTTAGATTTTTATTTCCGTCATTTATTTAAAGTACCTACTCAAATGAACTAAATCGTAGTAGTTTGACAGATGCCAGTGTGTGATCAAATTCAAGTCGCAATATATCTGTCAAAGATTGGCCCCGTCTGGAGTGATGGGCTAACGCGGTGGCGGCGGCGGCGGGGGCGGGTGGGGTGGGGGGCGCTAAATAGTTATCGAACATGGAACCGCCCCGCACGGTGGGCTTAGATTGGTCGTTAGAGATAAAATGTATGTTTGTGGTATCTAGGCATATATTTAAAACGTTTTTATAGTAGTGAACTTGTAGTTTCGGAGATATAGCCATTTCAATTTTGTATGAAACGTCACGACTTTTTAATTTAGCAAATCATGATGAAATATACCAGTCACCATTATTCCAAAAAAAAATATTGAAAATAGTTTGTACTAAACTGAATGAAGCATCCAAAGATAATCTGGGGGCGCGCCCCCAAGCCAAGTCGAGCAAAACATACGGGCGCAGCAGTAACATCCTTTACAGGAAGCCATTCAGAGCATATTTGACCTACCTGTTACTCCGTTGTGGATAAAGATAGAAACCTGAATTCCCGGCGGCTAAAAGGCACCATGTCATAAGACATATTCTCAAAATTTCAATAAATTTGAACCAGTAGAGTTGAAGGTACAGCAATTCAAAGTTCCTCAATTTTGACACTCACTGACTCACTGATTCACGATCATGAAACCTCTAAAGGTTACTTCTAGCGAACCCACAAGCTTAAAATTTTGAGCATGGTTAAAGTTTAGCCTGCAAAGCCAAGGAAAACTCAAACATTGCGCAATTTTAGCCCCAATTTCATAATATATTAATTATCAATAAGCTCAGTACACGACTACTTCGATTCATCGCTATTCCCCATTAGATGTCGCTAGGTGTGCATTTCCTGAATCGCGGTATGGTTTGGTTTGAGGTATGATTTATATTTATATAATTCACCGCCCAGACTTGTCACAAATCGTAACATCAAAGCAGGGTTGATGAGGAAGTGGTTATGAGGAAGAGGATGAGGAATTATTAGAAATATATTTTGAGGATGCGGATGAGGATGAGGATATTTTGATGAGGATGAGGAAGAGGAAGAGGATGCGGAAGAGGAAGAGGATGCGGAAGAGGAAGATAAGAAATAAAAAGAACCTTTTTTTTATAAATTTAAACAATTTTTAAATATAAACACAAAACTTTTAATACTCAAATTAATACTCAAAATTAACAATTGGTAGGTTATATTTTATTAAGTTTTGCAGCTGTCTGTCCTTATAAACGGTTTCGTAGTTCGTCATATACTAACCCTGCGCTACTGAATAGGCGCTCGCTAGGTACACTTGAAGGAGGGGCTGACAGATATTGCCGCACTACTCTGTAAAGGTCAAAAAATTGTGGATTCTTTTTCCACCATAAAAGGCTGTCTTCTTCAACAGATACTCTCTTCTCCTTATTGCCAAGTCATTCTAATTATTATTCAAGAAATAAAGATGTCTTATATTGATCCGATCACTATAAATGTTATTAGTTAACTAATTAGGTATACGATAATAAAGTTGTTGGAAAGATACTGGTTAAATTATCCGACTTGGTTTAAAATTAGATCTCACAACTTTTTACGGTAGAATAAACTGCGCAGGCTGCGAGACTGGCGTTTTTGTATATGCGTATGCATGTTTTGTTGGGATATAATATACCTACTACGTAATGGAAGCACTTAAAAAATTGGCCAAGTGCGAGTCGGACTCGCCCATGAAGGGTTCCGAGTAGCACTGCATCATAATAAACCTGACAGAGTCTGGCTAGTCTAACTTGGACGAGTGCTTTCCTATTAATAACTCCGAAAATACTAAGTTACTTATCTGAAAGACCATCATACTTAGAAATAGTTTCTTATAAATCAATAGATAAACCCAACACAATGGGGGCTATTTAAAACGCTATGTCCATTACCGGCCCGTTTCAGCCCACCGGCACCGTTCCGCCTGCTTCCATACCGTTCCGCCTGCGTCCATACCGTTCCGCCTGCGTCCATACCGTTCCGCCTGCGTCCATACCGCCTGCGTCCATACCGTTCCGCCTGCGTCCATACCGCCTGCGTCCATACCGTTTCGCCTGCGTCCATACCAGGGAGCACGTTTCAGCCCACCGTTCCGCCTGCGTCCATACCAGGGAGCACGTTTCAGCCCACCGTTCCGCCTGCGTCCATACCAGGGAGCACGTTTCAGCCCACCGTTCCGCCTGCGTCCATACCAGGGAGCACTTTTCCAGTGGAGAGCGCATAGATACATAATTTCATAATTCATAATTTCTTTATTGCACACAAAAAAGTTAACAAAACACGGTAAGTAATATAAAGTGTACAATGGCGAGCTTATCTCTAAAAAGAGATCGCCATACATACATTTTCCTTAGAAACACAACTCACCAATTTACGGGCGGCGGCGGGGGACGAGGTAATAGAGCTGTGATTGGTCAGCCGCTGCGAAACTGGCGGCCCGTCACGTCATCGTACATAGGTAGGTTGCGTATGCGAACGTTTGTTGAATACAAGAAACGTTTTGCGAACCGCATCCCCCCGCAGGCGCAGTCAATTGGATATATAGTCTATGATCAAAACTAATCTGACAGTAGGCTTCCCCCAAGAGGAAAGTTTATGAATCTTTATGAGCAGCCGAACTCCGCCTGCCATTCCACATGCTTCTGAGCCAGGTTCTTGCAAACTGGCTTAGTCTTCGCCAGGGCGTCGGACATGTCTGACAGCGGCAGCCCCTTGCGATTAGGGAGACGACCTGGAGACAGTGCATGTAGGTTACAATAGGCTTGTGGCCTGTCAAGTCAAAATAGATACTTTTTATGAACTGTCAAAACGGAACTTTTGTTCCTGAGTTCTATGAAATAACAACAGAATGACGTCAAATTCTGCTCTGAGCGTTTCACTTATATTTCATTACTATTCCATTGCAAACACCCAAAATGGCGTCATTTGGTATTTTCCTAAATTATTATCCTCCTTGATTGGGTGTTTGCAATGGAATAGTAATGAAATATAAGTGAAATTCTCAGAGCAGCATTAGGGCCCAAAAGTGCCATGTACTTTGACTTTATAAAATATATCTGCTGGAAATATAGCCATTTTGTACATAACTTCTTAAATTTTGCTTCAACTTAAGACTTGTTCCTAGATTTATTGGATTACCTTGGCCACAAGCCTAATTGTTGTTGATAAGGCGCAATTACCACTGGTCAGACAAGCGAGACGGAGTCTTGAGAAGGACTACAAGGCAGGCCCAGCGAATTTAAATAATCGGGCCACAGAGCGAGAAAGAATCGGGCCACAGAGCGAGAAAGCATGCTTTCTGTATTCTGACTTGATGAGAGTAAAGCTCTGTCTCACAACAAACTAGAGGTCCCGGGTTCGATTCCCGACCGAGGATATAAAATCCATGGCTCTTGTGTGTTTACATACACACATTTGACGACCTCTGTGGCGCAGCGGTTGCGCATCTTCCTACCATGCGAGAGGTCCCGGGTTCGAATCCCGGCTGGGGACAAAAAACCCCCAGATCTTGGATGTTAACATGTTTATGGTGTCACTGTTTCTGGTTCCCATGACACAGGGTATCCTAGTGTGGGGCCAGAAGCAATGCATGTAAATGTTTATTTAAAGTCAGATGTAGGTATAGCTTCTGGCCCCTCCCTCACCAGGATACAGTGTCGCGGAAACCAGAAACACACAGTCACACATCCAAGAATTGGGAATATTTTCCCGTTCTAGGCGGGATTTGAACTCGTGACCCCTCGCGTGGGAGGCAGACCCCTAAACCCCCGCAATGCCAAAGGTCGTCATACACATAATATTTATTTTGTACCTGTAGCCTCCAAATTGGGCAGCATTCTCCTAACATTAGCCATCAAGGCTTCCTTGCATACCAGCTTGATATCACTCCCGGAGTAACCCTGAGTATTGCTGGCCAAGAATCCCATACTGCATGTCATTGCCTCTGCATTCGACCCAAGGAACGCTTTGAAGAGCTCCTCCCGCGTCTTCGCGTCTGGGAGCGGTATGTGGATGCGTTTCTCGAACCTTCTCAACATGGCTGAGTCGATTTCCCTAGAACAGACAGTCAGGTTAACTTCATGCTAATGTAACTTTCAGACTAAAGATGGGTGCTATGGGAATATTTACGGTTTTTTTTCTCAAAATTGAGGCCATGAGAGCCAGAGTGAGCCTAACTGTCATTTTATCAATACTGATTTTATTTGAAAAAAATGCTGTATTGGTAATCGGTATAAAACTTCATACTGTAAACTTTGGTTAATGGAGTTAGGCCACTCTGGCTCTCATGGCCTCAATTGGGATCATCATCATCGTACTCAGCCCACATGGATGCTGTCCATTTTTCCGACCGATTCAGAAATATCAAGGCATAGGGGAGATAGCTAGATGGATGCTCACGTTCGCAGGAAATCGTGGATCTCACCGCTCTGGATATTTCCTCTGGCTAGTGCTATCGAGCATCTAATCAATCGTGGATCTCACCGCTCTGGATATTTCCTCTGGCTAGTGCTATCGAGCATCTAATCAATTGTGGATCTCACCGCTCTGGATATTTCCTCTGGCTAGTGCTATCGAGCATCTAATCAATCGTGGATCTCACCGCTCTGGATATTTCCTCTGGCTAGTGCTATCGAGCATCTAATCAATCGTGGATCTCACCGCTCGCTCTGGATATTTCCTCTGGCTAGTGCTATCGAGCATCTAATCAATTAGAGAGGGTCAACTGCGAGTGACTGTACTTGTTCCGGAACCCTTAGTGTGTCCGCCGGTGCAAGAAATATCGCAAAACAACAGTCTTATACGGAGACCCCCCACCCACGGTAGCGTAAGGACAAAAGAGTCCTTGGAACAATATTGATATTAAAATTATAAAAAAACTAGCTGACCCGGCAGACTTCGTACTGCCTCAATTTAATATGAACTTTATTGAATAGCAATAAAGTTAAAATTGACTCTAGAAAACGATTGACTCTAGAAAACGTTTGTATGGGAAATAGAAAAGGGCTGTTTTTAGGGTTTTCCCGGAAACTATTCGATTTTTTCTCGCCTTTTAAACATTCCCTAGACCTCCACGAACATTTCAAGACTAAGATAAGATAAATCCGTTCAGCCGTTCTCGAGTTTTAGTGAGACTAACGAACAGCAATTCATTTTTATATATATAGATGACATTAAAATTATTTTGACAGTGGGTACCAAGACGTCAATGAATGTCTAATTTTTGGAGAATGACAATGGCTCGAGTTAACCGGTTAAATGAAAACTGAGAAACATTAACCAGGGCATATTAGAAGTGGCCAGCAGAAACACCACGCCTTCCCTGCTCGTGATGCCGTCCAGCTCGGTCAGGAGTTGCGCCTTCAGCCGCCGCGAGGCCTCGTGCTCGCCTGGCGAACACCGGTCGGAGGTGATGGTCTCCACCTCGTCGATGAAGATGACGGACGGGGAGTAGTAGGACGCCATCTCGAAGAGGACCTGGAACAGGGCTTTTTCTGATGACGATAATGTCACCTGTGTGGCAGGAGGCGTCACCGCTTTGTATCTGTCTGTGCTGATACATTTCCAAATTCATATTTTGAAGGATGTTCGCTAACTAAACGTTCGTTGACCAATAAGAACGCGTTGATTTTATTTGAAAAGATCGAGTCGAGCTACCCGAATGCTTGCCAAGGTTTGCTAAACATAACGACAAAACATAAACATGACATAGTTAGTTAGGATGGGGCCTGTGGCAAATAAATATGTAAGATCAGGTCTATAACTGGTGATTTCAAGCTTGCAGTACAGGTTGACCTCTTTCTCGTATAGGGTAATGTGGGGAGAGAGAGGTAACAGCTCGCTCAGAGCCATATGAACCTGTAAGTACCCACCCTGACAATCTTCTCGGACTGTCCGCGCCACTTGTCCACGACACTGCTGCAGGGCACGTTGAAGAAGGTGCACCGTGTGTCGGCGGCCACCGCGCGCGCCAGCAGGGTCTTGCCCGTGCCTGGCGCGCCGTGCAGCAGCAGCCCTCGCCAGGGTGAGAGGAGACCGGTGAACACGACTGGGAATCTAGGGAAAATAAGGGAATAATAATAATAATAATGGGAATCTAGAGCAATTAATTACCTACTTTAGTTTCTAACACCAATTGCCTAAAAACGATAGGTAATACTCCAAACGCCAGATATGGATACCTTTCTAAAGTTGAGCGAATAATGAAGGTTACCTCACGATATCATCCATCACGTAGAAGGCCCGTCTCTCGCTCGCCGTCTATTTAATTGTCATTTATTGTTAGTTTGTTTGTATGCACGGTGTCCTTACGCGAGTCAGGACGCGGCCACGCGGGTGTTGTATTCTGCCAGAGGTTGATCTTTTCTAGACTATGTGAAGTTCATCATGGCTCATCTCTTCGAAACTCACTTCAAAGGTAACACAACAGCTTCCGTCAGCAATCTCTTCGCCTCTTCCAGCCCCTTCACATCCTCCCAGCTCACGCCCGAGGGTCTGATGATGTCCTGGTACAGCATCTCCGCAATCTCCCTCTTCTCCGGTGAGGTGTTGCGAAGGAACACTGAGAGGGGCTTGGTCTCGTTAGCAGATGCTGAGGATTCCAGGTCTTCTTGGTGCTGTAAGTAAGTATTATTAGGTAGGTGAGATGTTGGTCCAATGTTGACGACTTCTATATGGTCGCGCTCGCGACGCGAGTAATCGAACTTCTGCATTATTGAAGACAGATCGATCTCGATATAAATTTATGTAAGTAAGCAGGTAGGTACCTACCTACAGATTACAAGTCGGTTGATTCGAGACATACTTACTTAGATAAAAAAAATGTTCAAAGTGTGTCGCAACTCGCACACGAAGGCTCCGCACCGCAATCGTCTGTGCCTGACAGCTATTACACGGCAATATGAATATCGGATTTGAATACGGAATCTCGTGTTGTTTGCTATCAAAAAATGTCAGGCGCTATTGTATTGAAATTGACTTTATATTATTTAAATACTCTTTCTTCGTGTATTTCAGTATTTGTTCTTGTTGCGGCAATAGAAATACACATTATGTAAAACATTTCAACTCTAGTTATTACGGTTCGTGAGTTAGAGCCCTCTGACGGACGGAGAGCGGATTACTCGTAACGCCATTTAGGTAGGTTAGGTACGTGTGCGCCCAAACTATTTGGATAAACCACAGATACTATAATATTATACTAATACAGAGAGACCACCTGGAACAAAATATGACACCGGCGTAAACTGAGATGCTACGGCAGCTTCCTTAGCTCGAGGCCATTATCGCTTGGTGCAGCACCATCGAAAAATTGCAAATACCACGAGATGGCGCTAAGATATGTAGGATTTATTCTAACATTAGCGCCACCTAACCTAAAAGTATGTTAACTGAAACCATGGCGTTTAAAGTACAAGTCTTACTCCTCACGCCATCTCTCTTTTACGAATTCTTATTTGTATGGGATGAGTAGGTACTCTGTGGAGGTGGATAATATTATAGTAGACTATACAACTAGTGAATAAAGGATGGTTTTAATGCGAGGGCCATAGTGATTCACGATAATTGAATCGCGAGCGTAGCGAGTAATTCAAGTGTTATAATATAACCCTGAGCGACGCGAGTGATTCATGGCCCTCGCTATAAATCCGTTTTATTCAAGTGTTGCATAGGTACTATACGTTATAGCACGACAACGAGTAAAAACTTTTATTCTGATGCTGTCGACAATCATTTAAAACAAAACATTTACATACAGGCACATAAATTGCTTCTGGCTCCACACAGGATATCCTGGGTCGTGGGAACCAGAAACAGCGACATCACAAATGTAAACATCCAAGATCTGGGTTTTCTTTGTTCCCAGCAGAGATTCGAAACCGTGACCTCTCGCATGGTAGGCAGATGCGCAACCGCTGCGCCACAGAGGTCGTCAATCATGATCAACTAACTTCCACCACTGAAAACTATGAGTAAAAACTTTTATTCTTATATGTATATGTATAATTGTATACCTACTCCTTGTGGACAATCATCCAACCAATCAACCAATCTCTACCACCGCACACGGATAAGAAATCGACCAAGCAAATCTCGAGAAGTTTTTTGCACAAGAAGTTTGTATGACGAGTATTTCTTCCCGCACGCCCCGCCCCCATCGCGCCCCCCGTGCCCCCGCCGCACGAGTCGTCGTCCCGTGCTTGTTGTTTATTCACTACTGTTTTGTGTTCTAAATTCAAATTCAAACCAGTGAGCAAAAAGGCTCTTTACTCACTGTTTTGCGTGAGTAAAATTTGCTTTTTAGAGGGTGAGTGGTATAAACAGATTTTTGTGTTGTGCAGTGATCGAATGTGTAATACCTACCTACTTTGAACAATTTAAAAAACCACGAATATCTTGTGCCCAGATAAATCTCTGTGGTTTCAGAGGGCCTGCAATACATAAGTAATTACTTAAGTTTTATGAATTAAACAAATACAAATATTACAATACAATGAGCTAAGCTCTATGGAATGAGCACCCTGTGGTAATAGGGTCCCGTTTGGCACCCTTCGGGTACGGAACCCTAAAAAGCTGCTCTCTTCCCGAGAATTCGTTAAGGACTTTAATGATAAGGGTAGCAATGGTGATGAGCAACCTGCCACGGTCATCTAACAACGGCCGTGGTGATTCTGCAAGCGAATCGCATAACAGTGACTAGGCGAGGGCTCAAAATTCCGGTTTTTGCTTATCGACTGCGCCGACACGTACCGCGCCGGCTACAAACAAATTGGTATTTCGCGCTCTCGCTAAAGCCACTGAAATGCGATTCGCACAGTATAGGTACCTCTGCCGCACGCAACCCGTATTCGAAATGGCGTGACGCTATGTCGCCGATTTATTTGTCTAACCCGCATCCCGGGAGCTCTCTAAAGTTCCCCAACTTACCGGGCCAAGCCTCGTCACCGCTAACGACGAGGGCAGGTCCGCCCCCCCAGCCCTCACTTCCTCACCCCTTCCCTCCTCGGCCACAGCTGGCTTGGCCCGCCTGGTGGGGGGGCGCTTGACAGGCGGCGCCTCTTCAACCTTGCGACAGAACTGGGGCTGCTTGTTAAACCTCATGAGGTAGTAGCTGACGTAGTCCTGGGAATTGTTAGAATTAAGCACCCATTTAGCTACGCAAAATGTTCCGCCCGCCACTAGGGACCTATGCCAAACGGCGCGGGGCGTGATGCGGTTATAATATTTTATTGTAGTGCGACCTTTATGGCTAAATTCGCTAACTGAGTGACGTGACGATCACTCAATACTTGGTTGGCGGATCGGCCATTGTTTTCAGGACACCCTGTATACATATATCTAAATTGACAAGGTAAGACAGTGCTTCTTTAATCGATTTTTGAATATATTTAGTGATGGACTGTCCCTGATTGATGGTGCAGGGAAGAAATTACATACCCTCTATACTTAGATTATCCTCTATAGTCCCTCTACCCTCGACCCACCTGCAGTATAATATCCAGGTCTATGTTGTCGCACAGCTCGTACTCATTGGTCAGTGCAGCCTCGGTCACCAGGCTCTCAGCAGCGCGGAAGCAGCCCTCTTGCTTCAGGAATGACAGGACGAGGTACTTCAGGATGCGCTTGCGGTTCCGGAAGAGGGCTTCTTTCTGTTGGTTGAGATCTTGAGATAGATAAGTTTGTTTTGTTTACTCTCATCTTCCACGGGATACAACATTGCGGGGTCGCCAGCATCACTTCTTTTAAGCTGGGTCGCTTACTGAATCGCACGGCAATGGGTATAGCGAGAGTATGGGTATGTGATTGGTCAGCCCGCTGCGAAACTGTCTGGCGGCCCGTCGTCATCGTACATAGGTTGCGTATGCGAACGTTTGTTGAATACAACAAACGTTTGGCGAGCCGCATTCCCCCGCAGGCGCAGTCAATTGGATATTACAGTCTTGGTTACAGCTATTTCCATGCGATTCTGTACGCGACTCACACACACACACGCACACAAACACATACACTGGTAGGGAATACCAAATGTTGTTTATGTACTGTTTCTCCTAAACGGGCCAGGTTTTGCTGCAATAGGTATGTAGCCGGCAACTATTGGTGTCCCTCCCTTCCTCACATGTTAGAAAAAGACACCAATAGTTGCCAGCCACTTAAATCCACAGCCCGTTTAGGAGCACCTTACTACTTACTTAACACCCAAGTCTGTGCCTACACCAAGAACATTAATGACTAAATGAAACAACAACATTGCTCTTGACCCCATAACTAGCATACCTACCGTGGGATGGGAAACGGACACAGCGACATCACAAACATGTAAACATCTTAGACCAGGGGATTTCGTTTTCTTCCCCAGCCGGGATTCAAACCGCAAGGCCACAGAGGTCGTCTAAGGAAAGCGGATATTATTATGCATCCCTGCCTTCGATCATATTATTATAGGTACCTACCCTTATTACTTTAAAGACGAAGTAAACTGACAACATCAAACTTCACTTCTTTGAATAATGTTGCCATGTTCAGTTTGATAGTTCGAGTTTGATGTTTTCTTTCATTCTAAATAGAATGAAAATGAATAGAGTAATTCTTTACATTCAGAATTTGTAATAACTATTTGCGAAAATTTAATAGGACGTTGAAAGCATTACGCTTTTTGCTATTTCAGGTGGCAGAAGCAAATTGTGCCCACTTTTTGTGAGGTATTCTATTGCAAATGCTTATTTTTTCTTACTTATTATCGCAAATAAATGAGTGGGGCGCGTCAGTTCAGTTTGAACAAGCTATACAACTAGCTCTCTTATCATCTATCAATATCATTCCATATTGAGACATTATAATGAACTAAATCATTCTTGAACCCATCACTATTTATTTTCTACCAAAAAGCGGTAACATCGGAAGTGTTATTTTACTTCGTTGTTATAATAATAAGTAGGTACCTACTAATATGCCATAATAATTGAAACAAAAAGTAAACTTTAGAAAAAACCGACTTCCACAAACCCTATTTGATTAGATTGAGTTTAATACTAACTGTAACCCCTTATCCCCCCCTCCCTTGGGGAATTAATTTTGTCAAATGCTATATCAGTGCTACCCCACGCGACTAAGGAACCCTGGCTCTAGTACGGAGTACTATTATCTCTTCTGTGGCTCTAGGTCCACCGGTTTAGGCTATGCGTTGCCTGCCCGTCAGCCACGTATTGTATTTGTACCTAGTATTGAGCAGATCTGGTGGCCATATGTGGTCTTCATCAGCAGTTCCGCATCACAATATTATGCTTACCATGTGCATTTGCACGAGTTATTATGAAAAACACAAAAATCACTATAGGTCTGCTTATAATATTTGAAGAGTTCTCTCGATTTCTCCAGGATCCCATCATCAGATCCTGACCTGGTGTCAATGGGACCACCCTTGAGATATTACCTATACGCCGAAAAAAGATTTGTTCAAATCGGTTCATAATTGGCGGAGCAATCGCGTAACAAACATAGAAAAAAAAAAAAAAAAAAACATACGGGTCGAATTGAGAACCTCCTCCTTTTTTTGAAGTCGGTTGAAAACGTGACCCTTTGATGCCCTTTTGTCAGATCGATGCCACGTCAGTCAACTCACGTCACGCGCTCACTTACCGCTTCCATTTTCCTCATCCTGCTCATAGGTCGTGCATTTGCAGCCATTTCCACAGCACTTTTAGTAAACAAATTATTAGCAAAAGAGATATTTTCACTGACAAAAGCTGACAAAATATTTGTTATTGGTGATTGTGTCAAAGAAAAGTCAATGATGCGATTGGTGCGTCATATCGTTGCTATATAGGAAGGGGTTGTTAGTTTGCTTGCCTAGCAACAACGGCCTTGTAATGTCTAGGGTTCCGTACCCGAAGGGTGCCAAAAAGACAAAAAAATACGATTTAAGATCTTATTTTTAGGGTTCCGTACCTACCTACCTAAAGGGTAAAACGGGACCTTATTAAGACTCGGCTGTCGTCCGTCCGTCTATCTGTCAATCCGTCTGTCACCAGGCTGTATCTCATGAATGAACCGTGGTGATAGTTAGACAGTTGACAGATGATGTATTTCTGTTGCCGCTATAAGAAGAAATAGTAAAAAACAGAATAAAATAAGTATTTAAGGGGCCGCTCCTATACAATAGATATGTTTTTTGACGTTTTTATAGATAATGGTACGAGGGTTTCGGTCCCGGGTTCCCGGAACCGGGAATTCCCGGGAAATTGGTCAATATTTTTTATTTAAAAAATAAATAAAAATAAATTCCCAATACTCACAGCAAAAGTGCGCTCGCTTTCGCGGCAGCGGCGTGGCCTGATGATTGTTTCAAGGGTATTTTGCATAAAGCATTTGCATTTAGATCCAGGGTTTAAGTTATAAGCTCAAATAATGATATATCATTCATGAAGTGTGAAAAAAAGAACCTGGCTGGCCAACCCACACATCCTCAGGTATTATTTGTCACACGTATTTTTGAGTTATTATTACGAGTTATTTGAGCAAAACGATAAGGATTGGCATAATTTTAGAGTCTTAACTAACATAAAAATCAATGTTGGGAATACCCAGGATTCGCCAAAATTTTCCCGGGTTCGGGAATGACTGATTTCCCGGGAATTCCCGGTTCCGGGAATCCGGGACCGAAACCCTCGTACCATTATCTATAAAAACGGCAAAAAATCATGTCTGTTGTATAGGAGCGGCCCCTTATATATACTTATTTTATTGTGTTTTTTTAACCGACTTCCCAAACGAGGAGGTTTACAATTCGTCCGGATGTTTTTTTTATGTATATGCCCCGATAGCGCCTAGACGGATGGACCGATTTGGTATTTTTTTGTTTTTGAAAGGGTTTACCTTCCCATTGGTCCCATTGACACCAGGTCAGGATCTGATGATGGGATCCTGGAGAAATCGAGGGAACTCTTCAAATATTATAGGCAGACTTATAGTGATTTTTGTGTTTTTCATAATAACTCGTGCAAATGCACATGGTAAGCATAATATTGTGATGCGGAACTGCTGATGAAGACCACATATGGCCACCAGAACTGCTCAATACTGTACAAATACAATGCGTGGCTGACGGGCAGGCAACGCATAGCCTAAACCGGTGGACCTAGAGTCATGAAACTTTGTACAGAGGTTCCTTAGTAGCGTGGGGTAGCACTGAGATTGGATTTGACAAAATTAAGTCCCCAAGGGGGGGGGGGGGGGGGGATAAGGGGTAACAGTTTGTATTAAACTCAATCTAATCAAATAGGGTTTGTGGAAGTCGGTTTTTTCTAAAGTTTACTTTTTGTTTCAATTATTACTATTTCTTCTTATAGCAGCAACAGAAATACATCATCTGTCAACTGTCTAACTATCACCACGGTTCATGAGATACAGCCTGGTGACAGACGGATAGACAGATAGACGGACGGACAACAGCGGAGTCTTAATAGGGTCCCGTTTTACCCTTTGGGTAGGTAGGGAACCCTAAAAATAAGAAATAGCCGCTTATTGTATCCACCTGCGATTAGTCGAGTCGAGTTAGACTGTACCTACTAATTAGTGAAAGATAAGTACCTAGGAACATTGTTTTAGGACCTAAGAACTTGAGATAAGAATTTGTTAGGCGAATGCTCAATGGGCTTAAAAACTGCATATTGCTCACTTCAGATAGCATTATTACACGTTACACAGCGAGCAGTCATGCAGTCAGTCCGTTAGTGTTACGGGGAAACCAGCGAGCAACGAGCGTCAACTAGAGAACCTGGAAATTAAGTATAATGTCTTGAGATGATTTTGATGACTATGATGATGATGATGATTTTCTCTGTGGTTCTTGTAGCAAGAAGTGAAACAGCAGTGAAACATAGAACAGAGACACAGAACGCGACTCTGATTGTTTCTCTGCTCTGTGGTTCTTGTAGCAAGAAGTGAAACAATCAGAGTCGCGTTCTGTGTCTCTGTTCTATGTTTCACTGCTGTTTCAGTTCTTGCTACAAGAACCACAGAGAAAATCATCATCATCATCATAGTCATCAAAATCATCTCAAGATATTATAATTTCCAGGTTCTCAAATGAGAACCTGACCACTTGACACTGGCAAAATTAACCTCAAAAGAGGTTAGGACGCCATTAATAAAAAGAAGAAGAAGAAGAAGAAGAAGAACCACAGAGCAGTGAAACAATTAGAGAGCTGATTTTGACCTCAGATTTTGACAATTACCACAGAGTATAGGATATTCTAAAAATCTGTTCACTTTCAGAGTCCTCTGTTGGATTTTTAGGGAAACTGTCCCAGAAACAATCTAACTGTTCCTGGCTTCCTGTTCCTAAACATGTCATGTAATGCTCGCTGTAACGTAGGTAACGTAAGTCTTTAGTAGTCACTATGCACCTCGTTCGTACGCACGTAAAGGGACGCACCTTTACAGTGGTGACATCTGAAGTGAGCAATATGCAGTTTGTAAGCCCATTGAGCATTCGCCTAACAAATTCTTGTCCATTTTTACATTTTTACAGTTCTTCATAGTTAATCTGTTGCAACCATAAACAATATGGCGGTTCTTGGGTCGCTTGGGTTTGGGGAGGGTTTGGGTCTCGTTTGGGTCACTCCACAGTCTACTACAATGAGCTTACAGTTTCAAACCCCATTATTTAGAAATGAATTAATCTGCATAGTGGCATCTTTTTGTGGATAGAAGAACTATTTATTTATCTCAACTCTTATAATGAACCCGTAACGCCATCTATTGATAAATAGAGATACTCCTCCTAGAAATAGAGGTCCTCTGCTGGCGAGCAGGAGTATACTTTTGCGTTTTTGATTCAACTTCTGGCGATGATAAGTAGGGGTGCAGTGCAGTGCAGGCAGAAACTTTAGTTCCAGACGCACACATAGAGGGCGTTAGGTAATTAATTACTTACACATTCACCAAAAGACAATGCAAAGTTTGTATGGAGAGCGTGGCCTCTTTTTTCGCGCAGCCATCCAAAAATCCTTGTTTTTCTGGTGCAGAATAGTGTAAGTATCGAATAAAACTTAGTATGACATGTCCGCTAGTGAGCTATAGAGGAGCACAAGGTTTGTAAATTTTATGAGGGTTTTAAGATGTATCGTCTCCTAGGGGCAAGTTAAGTGTGTGCGTGTCTAATCATCATTATCATCTCAGAAATTTTACATTTCACAGGTAGGTACCTTGAAATGTCTAATAAAGTTATCGTTTATCCGTCTCTTGAAAGCCTGGGCCTTATGCTGAGTTTCACGAAACAAAAAGAGATAAAGTTTTGTGGGGTACAGGAATTTGCCTTCTGAACACCACTCAAACGTAGGTACTATCCGGTATCTGCACCACTCCAATACGAGTGAAGAAAAACACTGATAATTATGACGAAAAGCACTGACTTTAATACTATGACAAAAATACTGGGACAGTATCACAAATCACTTCACTTAGTAGAGGAAGGGGGTGTAATTTGGCCCCCCAGTTTGTTTTTCCTTAATAAAATATTGTTCTTTTTCCTTAATAAAATATTGTTATTTAGCTCTAAGACTCATTTTTTTTTGTATAGTGTAGGTAATTTAATAACCTAACGGTGGGTTAAGGGTGCATTAAATAATAACATAAATTATGAAGAAGTATTTTTTTTAATCAAATATTCAGTTTTACCCATTTTTAAAAAACGGGTGGTAACATGGCCCCCCAGTAAAAGTCACTCTAAATTAGATGAAACATCTTACACTAAACCAAAAAAGGGAAGATGCGATACGAGTTCAATGCGCGACTTTGTTATTAAAGTATAAATGTATTTTTTTTTGAGTCAGCTGAGTGAGAACGTAGGTTCCGCATCTTCTCCTTTTTGTTGTACCTATCTAAGTTCAAATGACTTATTTGCAAAAGTCGCACACATATTCGTCTGTTTCACATGCTGTACAGGCATGATGCGCCCACATATCACAATTAGACATTTGATCCATACTTCACCCCTTCCATCTTGAGAGTAAAGTTCCTGTCACGTTATATAAGCCGTGTCCTCGTCAGGCGGCTCTTCACGGTCCAACAAAATTTCCGAAACATCCGTGTCAGAATTTTGGGTTTCCATATCCTCAGATGCTTCCGATTCAGAATTCAGTTTCCAAGACCATGGGGGCAATTCTGGCGATAGCGAGATCATGTCTATGGTCGAATTATCGATTTTGAGATACCGAAATCTCTATCAAAAATAAGAAAAAGCTATTCTTACGACTAGCGTTTTGACCTACCGAGATATCTCGACCCGTTTTCGATCGAAATAAATACAAATCGAGATCGTTTTCGACGGGTTTAGGCGGTATCAAAACCGATATCTCGACTGGGGAGATGATCTCAGCGCGAGAATCGGGGGCCATGGTGGCAATTTGGCCCCCGGGGCCAGTTTACCCGCCACCTAGGGGGGCCGCATTGTCAACACACGTGTTTTTAAAACAAAGATGAAAACTTTCTAAATAAATAAAATAAAGCAAAATTACTTTCAAATGTCGATAGCCCGACTGTTCAGTTGAAGATATGTCGTAGCAGCGGCTTCTAAATGTTCTTAAAAGTTGGGGAAGTAATTAAGAAATTTGGTTATTAGGCCCTGGTGAGTGAACACAGCATTATAATAATACCACTGTGGAAATGTAAATGTGAGATCTCATATTAGATTTAGTGAAAAAGTTTCTGTGATATCCTTGTGGATATTTTTTCAGTAGCAATAATCGAGAGAAATTATTTTTTTCGTCGGAGCGAAAAAACATTCGGTTCGCGTGTTTTGACAGATCAAGTCATACTAACGACATCTATGAATATTTCAAGTCAAGACTAATAGCCACAGCTTATGGGCGATGACAAGCATTAGTTTAAATTAAATGGGCTAGATGGCATGACTCCTAGTATGTTAATCGATGGGGGGCCGATTTGGCAGCAGGGGGCTGCATTACCACCTTCTCCTCTACTGTTGGACACTAATTATTACACACACTCACTATAAGCACTTTACTGTTTCGAGTCTTGTATCTTGTACTTGACTGAACGAGAACTTACTAAGAACTAACTGACTGAGATCTTACTGAGAAGAAATATTACTGAGAAGAAATATTACTGAGAAGAGATCTGACTGAGAAGAGATATATTACTGAGAAGTAACTACCCCGGACCCGGAACTCGACTCTGTATTTATACTTGACAAATTGGGTTTCTAGATAATTCCACCCTTCAAATAAACAACCACCTAGTAAACAAGTAACAATAGCACTGCCGCGCTTACGATAAACGCACTAACTAGGTTTTGGCACTTTTCGAGAAAAACGCGTTTAAAGTTTTAAATTTTATTTTACCTGTTTCTCCGGATTTATATGAGGTACCTACATAAAAGTTATACCAAAACATAGAGAAAGGTAATAACTTCTAAGAAAATAAAACCATTTACAAATAAAAGTACAGGTGTTCTGTATAATTTGAAAAAAGCAGTTATGATAAGCATCATCTTATGATTTTAGCCCATGATACTAGTCATAAACGCATCAACTACCCTACTTGATGCATTTATGCTTAGTATAGATCAATAAAAGATACAAGATAATGCGTTCATGCTAAGCAAGGACAGTGCTGCAAGGATGGGAAAAGGTTTCGAGAAGGGAAATTTTATGTTTCGCCAGTCACGGCACTGCCACCGAGCCGGGAAATACTTTGAACCGGGGATCAGTTTCATGGCTGCCGAGGTAAGGTGAAATTGGCAATGAGAATCAAGAAAATGATTATGATGACTTCATAGACAATGAAAAAGTTCAATGCAAAGTCTGGTAAATGCATCGCTTAGTTACTAAAAGAATATAAACTAAGTATATTGGTTTCAGTCATACAAGTAAATGGATCTAATGAGAAAAGAGTATCAGTATATGTCACCGTCGTCATTGTTTGATTGTTTTTGTGAAATATTTACTCCGGATTTGTCTGTGTTCTGTGTTGTGTATAATGACGTCTGAATAAACGCTTTAACTTATCTTATCTTACATATTCATTTTGTTCATGAAAATAATCTTTCTTTTACTTATTCCATTCCATTTACAGTATTTTGTTGCATCACATTTTTTCACAGATTCTAGGAAGTTATTATAATCTTAAGTATTTTTGTTTTTCTTTCCACCTGATATGGTAGAAAATATCTGTCGACACTCGATGGGAGACTGTTCCCCAGTTCACAGTATTTTGCCGTCTCGGCGGTAGTGCCGTGACTGTAAAACACTAAATATCCCTTCCCGGTACCTTTCTCGATCCCCGCAGCACTGTGCACTGTGCACTGTGCCTGGGTCCGCTTTGCTTAACATAAACGCTATAACTCGTACGCTTAATGCGATTTTATTTGTGTGTTAATATTGAAAATTCTATATTTTCCTTGTAATAAGTGCATTATCTCAAGTTGATGCTACCAATCTAAGTACGCCGCCAATGAGACTGCTAGCAATAAAGGCATTAACTCAGTGACTTAGTGCATTTATGACTAGCAAGCCATTGCAACCCAAAAAAGTGTAAGCACTAACTATAGATAGTGCGTTTTTGATAAGTAAAACTGTAATCGAAGTCTCCGACTGCTAGCAATAAACAGACAAGACAACTGACGGATAGCTATCCGTATCAATTTCTGTAATCGACATGTTTTCTAAACTCCATAATAATACAATTAAATAGGTACCGATTGAGTTTTCTTACAAATTACTAACCCTGTGTTGCACGTTGCACGAAAGTTACTGAGGTGAGTATCTCTTAAAATTGTCATTTTCATGCTAATGATATGCTAGGAGTTCGGAAAAATGTCTCATCCATGTCTCATCTTACAAACGCGTCTATGAAAACCACGAATATGAAAGAAAAATATTGAATTAGTGTTATGGTTATGAAAAACATTACAGGCCAGTTAAATATATTGTAATAATTGGAAATTCAAAGGACTTTCTTCGGTATTGTTCTGAGATGGTTCAGAGGTATTAGTATATATTTTTTTCCGTTTTTATCCAAAAGGAAAGGCAATGCCATAAGTAGGTAAAAATGCAAAGCCTAAAGTTCCGAATCACGCCATAATCTGTTACAGCGTCTACGAGGCAGATCCAAACAGTTTTATCGATACAAAACTATGGCTTCGTAGACGCTGTAATCGATTTTAAAAGGCCTCAAACAGCATTTCTAACATTATTGACCTCATGAATTAAACAACAATCAAATAAGATTAAATAATAATAAATAATATAGCATCACGCCTTTTCCCATGCGGGGTGGCAGAGGCACAACTGTGCCCACATTCAGCCAGTGACTCAATACTCCATTTTGCGTGACAGAGGGCTAGCCCATCGCCGCAGCAATGGAGCAATGAAGTTATTATTGTGAATAGACGTTACAAATTCGCTTGAGATAATAGTTAGTATGGAGAGTTGGCGATGTCCTTTCAAAGTTTCATGCAGCTCGGTTAATATATTGACAATAAAGCTAGTCTTGGAACTGACTGAAAATAATAAAGGTAAAATAACTGAAATAGTACAAAAATTATAAAACTCAGAAAATAAACACAAAATGCCATTTATGACCTTGGAAGGCGAGTCATTCAGACAAGGGATGAGCATGATGTAGATCTTAAGTACAGCTAAGTACTTAAGACAAAATCAAACTGCAAATGAAATCAATCTAATATATTCCAAACGTATGCATTGTGTCCATTCCAATTTGGGTGAAAGTCTCCAAAACTGATCCTTCGCACTCAGGAAATAAGGCTTCACAGTCGATTCCTTCTTGTATGCCGAGGCGTTCTGCTGCGTGATACTCGTTGTCTGTATGGTGGGAGAGGTCGTCTTTGGTTGTAGATGGGCTGTGGGGGAAAAGATAGTACTATTGTATTGTCATATGTAGCAGACGTAGGTACCTACGTCGTCATTCCTGGTATTGCCAGTATTTTAACTGGCAATACCATGATAGAACGACAAAATGGCTACCCATCAAATTAGTTCGACTTCTCACCGCGCGCATCCTTAACGAAAACGCAGTCTTAGTGAAAAGACCAAACAAGGAAGAATGATCATTATCATTACTACCCTTTAAATAAATGACAATGGTGTTAAATTCAAATGAAATGATAATGATAATGATAATGCTTTATTCAGTAAAATAGATAATTCATACTTATTGATTGAATACTCATACACCATTTATATCAGGTCCATAAACTTTTGATGGACATAGTTGGCTGAAACTGTTCAAAAAAGTTTGTCAGTTTTCAGCCGAAGCAAGACGTGTTATCAAGACGAATTACTCACGTGAATAAAATGTGTCCGATTTCTCCCAGTAGCCCGTTTTCATGAGTAAAGGGAACTTCAGCTGCCTCGCAGATTGTTCTTAGAAGGCAAGGCCTTCCGGTGTAGCCGTATCTAAAATCAGAAAAAAATATTCTAAATAACTAATACATAGCAGGTAGAAAATTATTGCAAACATGCTATATTTTTTGATGCCGTTTGGCACAAGAAGACTGGTTTATAGAAGAGGCCATAAGTAATACTTCTACATCGACCCAGCAGCAGGTATGTGGGCTAATGATGATGATGATTCTCAAAGGTCTTTCAATTTCAAAATCATTCTGATAGTTTCTTTCATTCGAATATTAATATGATGATAGCACAGATGATGGTAGTTACCTCTCAGACATATGTTCAATGATCTTGTAGAAGTCCCATCTATTAGCCCTTTTTGGTTCCTCTTGTTGTTTCAAAAAGTATTTATCTCTCATCTCCTGTCTTCTTATCGCTTCCTGTAGCGATACTTCTGTTGATTCCTTCAAATCATTCGTAGCTATCATGCCACCTTCACTGTAAGCCAGTGACCGTTTCTTCCTGTCCTTAAATGTTATGTCTACAAGAGTATTGTCAACTTCGTCTTCTCCAGATTCATCTATTTTCAACCGACTTCAAAAAAAGGAGGAGGTTCTCAATTCGACCCGTATGTTTTTTTTTTTTTTTTTCTATGTTTGTTACGCGATTGCTCCGCCAATTATGAACCGATTTGAACAAATCTTTTTTCGACGTATAGGTAATACCTCAAGGGTGGTCCCATTGACACCAGGTCAGGATCTGATGATGGGATCCTGGAGAAATCGAGAGAACTCTTCAAATATTATAGGCAGACCTATAGTGATTTTTGTGTTTTTCATAATAACTCGTGCAAATGCACATGGTAAGCATAATATTGTGATGCGGAACTGCTGATGAAGACCACATATGGCCACCAGATCTGCTCAATACTAGGTACAAATACAATGCGTGGCTGACGGGCAGGCAACGCATAGCCTAAACCGGTGGACCTAGAGCCATGAAACTTTGTACAGGGGTTCCTTAGTCGCGTGGGGTAGCACTGATATAGCATTTGACAAAATTAATTCCCCAAGGGAGGGGGGGATAAGGGATTACAGTTATTATTAAACTCAATCTAATCAAATAGGGTTTGTGGAAGTCGGTTTTTTCTAAAGTTTACTTTTTGTTTAAATTATGTGTTTTTCATAATAACTCGTGCAAATGCACATGGTAAGCATAATATTGTGATGCGGAACTGCTGATGAAGACCACATATGGCCACCAGATCTGCTCAATACTAGGTACAAATACAATGCGTGGCTGACGGGCAGGCAACGCATAGCCTAAAACGGTGGACCTAGAGCCATGAAACTTTGTACAGAGGTTCCTTAGTAGCGTGGGGTAGCACTGAGATGGGATTTGACAAAATTAATTCCCCAAGGGTGGGGGGATAAGGGGTTACAGTTTGTATTAAACTCAATCTAATCAAATAGGGTTTGTGGAAGTCGGTTTTTTCTAAAGTTTACTTTTTGTTTCAATTATAGTTTCGTTTAATTCATTTCTGTTGCTCTCAATGTTTCTCCCGTCATAATTTTTGCTATCTTCTTCGTTTACTGGTGTGTCTCCATCCATGTCTCTGGAGACAGTGTTGACAAATCCATAGATTCTGCTGGTGTATTCACTGCTGTTAGTAGGAAGATCATACTGGAACTTGATGACTGTACCAACGGTGACTGTCTGCTCTTTTGTATCCACTGGTACACCAAGACCGAGGATGAACTGAAAATTATAATTAGAAAATATGAATGAAATTTCAATAATAGGTGTATGATAAATTGAACATGGTTAATATATCAGAGGTATTTCTGTAGGAAAAAAGTATGTTATGATAATTTAATTTAAAAAGCTCCTTCAAGACAAAAAATAGGGAGTTCGCTTTTCGGGTGGCAGAGGCTCACTTTTATCCACATTTATTTTGTGTGATATAAGGCTAACTAATTTAATTCAACTAGTGCGTTCATGATATAACTCTATTGGCACGTTATCAGTAGCAAACTCTCAAAACATAGAAAGTAACGAACGTAAAGAAGAAATTGGTAAATGTTTGAAACGATCCGTTCTAACTTACAACAATACTTTTGCTTTTCAACGTTACAAAGAAAGGAAATCAAAATCTTATATAATGAAAGATAACAAAGTCGTTTTCCGCGGCGAGAGTTTTGAAGAGTTGATTTTCATTTTCAGTAGAATTTTCAATATTGTGTTTCGGTTATTGTTTCGGCGACAAGCACCCTTGTGCTGGTAAATCTAAACGGCCACTCGAGACAAAATATAAGCTTTAATCTTAATGGGGCACTGACAAATTTCAAAACGAGAAAATATCTCGAATTAATGAGAGAGAGAAACACAGACACGCGAGAGTACAGGTACTCACGAGTCGAAAAGCGGACACGACTTAATTGCATTTAAATTCACGAACAAGAAAAAACACTGCTTCGTTAAGCGGGTTCCCGAGTGCAAAGAAAACATCATTTACTCAAGTTATGTAAATTCCACGGATTGGAATGAGCGGAGTTTATAAATACCTGCGTCCGGGCTGGACCACCGTCTGGGTAGACTAAGTAGCGCTTTTGTCGTCTATGATATTCGCCATTTGGAGGCGATGTTGTCAGGATCACGGAAAAAATATTGGAAGCCAATATAAATATGCAGAATAACATGTTTAAGAATTGTTCACGGAAGCGTCTCGGTATGTTCACGTTCGCGTTAAAAAGCAAAATGTATGTACTGTTTGCTTACCGCCTTCGGTTCCAGTGTAATGAACCGTTATGTTTTCCTAGTGATTAGGCTCTTAGGCGGCGGCATCAGCGATGGCCCCAATTCGAAAAATTCGAATACATTCTGCTATCAAAAGCAAATCGTGTTTTTGTGTCATGTGAGCGAAATGAAAAATTAGGAATAATATTTCTAGGAATTCGTGCATGATTCATGAGGTAAGTTTCTTGTTAAAGTTGGAAGCAACTAACATTTCAAAGTTTTCTTTTTGTTAGCAATGAAATGTGCATTTTGCCTTTATACATGGCGAAAAGTTTTTCAAGATTGACAGAGGCAATATGATCGATAGGTAGACTACGTCTAGGATCACTATGCACCTGTAGGGTAGCGTGATGGTGGCGTGCGAGTCGTTAATTGGTATTGTCAGTAAGAACATTGACGACCAAATGGCTACTCATCAAATTCGTTCGACTTCTCACCGCGCGCATCCTTAACGAAAACGCAGTCTAGTAAGTCATCATCATTCATCAATACTTACAGTCTTCCAACAATCTTTTGGCTGATGAGTGACGTTTACAGGGGGCGCAAGAACCTGTCATCAACACAGACCATTCATTCCTCATTGGTCGACAAGCATTCGTTCCACTCCACCTGTCACCGCATGCCAAATGTTCCTACACCTTTGCCTGACAGACCTCTAGCCCATTCGCCGAGATATGGAACCTCATTAGACCTTGGTTCAGCATAGTAAACTGCAACACCGCCTGCTATAGGTAGTCGGACAGCAGAGCGCCTATGTGCAAATGAATGACAATACCTGCGATTTGGGAGGCGATACGAACTATACTAACTAAACTAATTAAAATGGTGTGTTTGAAAATGGAATCTGTGGCCACTGCGCAAGAGCTGTCGGATTTGTGGTTGTCAGTATGCCTTTAGTTCCTTTAGTTTAGTTGTTTTGGCACCTCCCAAATAATAATTAAATATCCGACCAAAGTTCTCTACAATATTGATTGATTGGTGTAACATTGATGTTGATCGTGTTATGTTTTGCCGTATACCTAAACAATTTACGAGTCGTCAAGTACATTTTTCAAATCAAAACTCACCGATAATAACTATGCTCCAAAAACCGAATCTAGTCGATAAAATCTTTGAGAAGATCGAAGTGAATTACCTATTTACTATTTGCTGTTCAGTGGTGACTTTAAATCTACGGTTGTTACCGGTGAAAGCTGTACTAAAGCCATAAAATAATTCCTGAACCGTGTATTTGGACAAAAAATTGCTGTATAAAGGCTGAATAAAACCCGGTACGAGTGCTGCAGTGTACTCGAACTCGCTTGTTCATTCAACTGCAAGTTACACCAGTACGAATTTGTACCGCTCTTATTATTACGCCACAAAGACCATAATCGCACTGCAGTCGTGTAGTTTACATCGAACTCACTTGTACGCTGCGACCACGAAATCCCATTACATAACCCTTCATTCCAATAAATTGGCTCACTCTGAAAAGCGGGTGTTTTCCTTTAATGCTGAAGGAGTATTTGTGCTGGTTGATATGGCAAAGCAGATATAACCCTCTTTTACTGTACTTCTGTATCTTTATATAGTGAAATATCATTAAGTTTACCGTACGGTCTGATAAGAGAAGATATATATAGTTTTGGCACGTCTAATGTGTTCTGGAATCTTAAAATGGATGTATAGAACACCCTGATGAAGCTTCACGTTTTTCCACATACGGAGTGGCAGAGGATCAAGCAGAAGTAAATAGTTCATAAGTAACTTACGGTTATGTCAAAATTAGTCATAATCAGTAATATTAAATAAAGAAAAAATACGCTGTCATAAAACGAGTGATACATACAGAGCCATCAAGTTATCTGTAGAACGCCCAAAGCGGAAAACTACTGATGCCTCTTTAAAAACGTCACTTTGCTGTCAGTAAAGTTTTTCTCCAGATTTTTTGTAGTGATGTTAGTTTATGCTGTTTAGTGGACTAGATGGTGGCGCCACGCTCCATTCTACAGATAAATATCTACATATGGTGACACTGTAATACGTATATTGATATATCCATTGGTAAAATAGCCATAGCTCCGTTCCGTTCCGCCTCGCTGTTTGGATTAACTTTTTATAATAAGGGGGATAATAGTCTTATACCATGGTTTGAACTGGTTCGCCGACAAATTTTATACAATCGCCATTATTCGGTCGTTCGAGCGGTGTGCTTGTGAGAGAGAAGGAGTCTCTACTAAATTAGTGCTGCTTTTGAGCTCATCCATACCCATACACTTACGTCGTTCATGTATTTGCACATTCACAAACTTGTTCACTAGCAGACAAGCTTCATGTTTTATAATGGAAGCAAGAGCATTTAGAATGACTTTCACTATGTACTACCCGTGCTCGTAATATAATGACGTTAAGTCTATGACCCTACCACTAAACATTTAAACCTGGGACGGATCCAGCTTTAAATGTTTAGTGGTAGGGTCATCCAAGTACCAAAAAAAACATAAGGTCGATCCTATAAACCTAAACCATGTCGATCTTGTTTACAATTTATCGACAGATTATAATCTAGCGGTTTTTCCGTTATATTGTATTCTCGCGGTTTTTACAATATTACAGGACGACGGTCAGCCACTAGGCGACGTGGCGGCTTGCCCTCTCTCTAGTATTCAATGTTCTGTCTGTCTGTGGTTACTGGTTATAAGCAGTGATCGTAGTAGGTAGAGAGATTTGGGGTGAGTGACCTCAAACGTATATATTAACATGGAAATGCCTCAGAGATTCCGGGCTTTTTAGATGATTATGTATTTTTCGGAATTTCATAATGATCACATGGAATGAGCAAGATTTACAACTTATAAGCAGCACCATCGGCACAATGCAAAGTTTGCGACTTCGCGACCAATCAGAGTACAGTCTCCAAGATGTGTCATCGTTAACCTGTTTGTGTGAACAATGTTTTGTTTTTTTCAAGTTACTAAAACACTATTCGTTTAATCTTGAACCTTCCGGAAAAGAGGTATATCAATGTTATGACTTGCATGACGTAAGTACCAAAAATCACTCTACCTATTCCGATCACTGGTTATAAGGCAGAGACGTCTCTAACTGCGAAACCCACGTGAGCACCAAGCGTCAATATATTTATGTAATACGCTGCGCGCGCCCTAAGGCGACCAGAAAACATGTTTTCTAGCAAGCGATCAACTTATCACGAAATCGCTTGTCGTGAGACACCGGCGCGAGTTTCCTAACCAAGCTATACAACAAGCTTTGCTCCCGGGTAACTTGTGCTACACAAATTTACACCCAATTACGTGGGAACGAAGGTCACTTTTCCACCAATTATGATGCCACGTAAAATACCGTGCGACCCGACAAATCTTTTCGACAAATAGTCGACCGTTACGTATTTCTGAACCTACAACGGATTTCGTGCGGTCTCGTAATTTGTTTTTATTTTAATAAAAGTTTAGTAAGCGAATATAGAAAAATGGGTTTCATTTATCGACTTATGCTGTAGGTATTTCCAATTATTATTAGGTAAGTGCATCCAGTTTACTCTATTTATCAAAATTCTAATGCAAACACACATTTATTTTCAGGTTATGGCTTCTGCTGAAACTGGCGAATGGAACGGGCACTGCGAGACAAAGGACCAAAAGATACCTTATTTTTCCGACAGACACACAATGGGGAGTAAGTAAATACTTGCAGAATTCTGAAGAATAACGATCTTGACAGATTGATATCCGTCAGCTCTTGTCCGTTTGCTTGCAGTAGATTCCATTTTGACACTGGCAGAATCATGAAATCGATGGAAACCAATAATTAAGAAATTGATTGAATGAGATTCCTTTTCAAACTACATTCATTTTAGACGTCTGTGAAAACCGCATGACTAAGTGGGACTTGCACCAGACTTTTGACAGCCGCTATAAATGGAGTTTATGTGCAATATAAAATAAATACAACGCAGCCATGTTGAGTGGGAACCTGGCTGACAGCAAACAGCCTTGGCGTGTTTGACAACGTAACTTGGCCGTGTTGTACTTAAACGACGATAAACTCCATTTAGCGACTGTCAAAAGTTTGGAACAAGTGGCCCTAAATGTCTAATATTAATACTAATGTATATGTTTAAAGAAAAACCGACTTCTGTAGCCAATCACGTTTGATTTAAACCATTATTTCATTTATGAACATAAAACAAAATATTTTTAACTTTTCATGATGATGTCGTATAGGTAAACAGGCCAAATTATTATGGCTTTTTACGTTTTTTCAAGATCTACCTGGATGGATTTCAAAATTTCAGAAATGGGACCAAACTAGAAGCATGCTCTATAATATAAAAATAATTATTCAAATCGGTTCATATTTACTACCAAATTCGAAGTAACGGAAACAAAAATAAAATTAAAAAAATACAACCGAATTGTTTATCCGATCCTTTTGTGAATACGATTAATAAATACTACTTGATAATCCCACTCACCTCTTAATATAAAATGCCCATAAGTATCATAGAGCTATATTTTCTCGGCAGGTGTTCGCAACCATTTCGATCCCCCTCCACCCCGAGACGACGACTTCAGTCGCGTGGTTCTTCGAGGTGAACTTTTACACAGTCGCCAACGCCACATACCTGGAGCCGTTACTGGGAGACGTCGGGGATATTGGCACTGTACGTACCTACCACATTTATCATGATAGAAAACAAGTCCTGACTGACTGAGTCATCAACGCAGGGGCAAAACGGCTAGAGCTACAGGACTGTCCATCCTGGGTTTGCTGGAAGAAATCTCTTTTTAGAGATAAGCTTGCCTTTGTTCATGCCTTTTCTGTATTGTTTGTGTTTTTTTCTGATATGTGCAATAAATATATACGAAAATATACGACTACAATTTGGATGGAAGCTACCCTTCATCAGTCCTCTAGCTTTACCATGATGTAGGGCATTGTAGGGAATCTCTAAGGAACGGCTTTATTAATGTCAAACTCTATGGGTCAAACAAAATGATCTGTAAAGTTTGTAATTTAGAATCTATGGGAAGTTTATATTTAAACATTGCACTGGGATGAGTAGTTACACTTTTTGGATAATTTGAGCAAAAATTGTAACTACTCAGTTCAAGTCGCGGTCATAAGCTAGTCATTTTATATGTACAATGTTAGCTCTATATACAGTTCTTCTGAATCTTGAACTGCAAATATGATATAAAGTACGGATCAAGAGATCAATATTTAATAGTAATAAATGGTAACAATTATTCTCAGGTCGTTAGAAAACAACGAAGTGTTCATGACTATAAGAACAATATTCTTACAAGAAGCCAGGCTTACCACTTCATTGAATCTATGTTGGAGAAGTAAGTAAAGTTTTGCTCTTATCTACCTATCTATAAGTAGCGTAACAGAAACTTTGTAATATCCCCAGGTAATATCCAGTCATATTCACATCAGGTTCGGGTCCTGATAACGCCTGGAACAAAACAGTACCTAGTGTGTGTGTAATGGGGACATTACAAACCAACTAATAATCAGCTATCAGTCCAACTTCCTTTTTTTTCATGGAATTCTGACCTTTTCCCGGGTAAAATACGTTTTGTAACTCCCATTACTCAACGCCTTCCACCAAGCAGCACCAGGCTCCAAAAACCCCAACTCGAATTTCCCATTAACAGATTTGGTTCGAACAACACATGAATAACACATACCGCCAAACAAATCCACCGTTCAACCACAAACAAAACAAACACATACGGGAAAATAATAATTTCCAACGAAAACAGGAAATATATTTTTGTAGACACGCCTCCACACATGCTGCAAGTTACTACACAAAAACAAAGGTGTAACTCTTTTACTCCCTCAGAATACCGTAACACCAAGAAGTAAAGTTCAAATTGTTTTTTTGGAATTGAGTAAATAAGTTTGTCAGGTTATTCCTTGGTTCGGCCGCGCGCTTTCCGCCAACACCTTATTTAAATGATTTACTATAGAGATTATTGCTTGTATTTTCCGTGACGTAGTAAAGCCATTCGGGAAATCACGTCGAGGTCTGTAAAAACAAGTGTCCTTAAAATGACATACTGAGCTGTCGGTGTTTTAAATCTGTGTTTTATAGACTTCAATCTAGATAGATAATGAATTTTAATTTCTTTTTCTACATCAACAGTCCTACCTAATGTAATAATATTGTACAAAGACGAACTTTTGTGTGACCAACGATATACAACCTTGAGATTTAATGCAGATGCATTTTTTTAAAAGATTTTTTATACATTCTGATAAAGGAAAAGCTTGTTCAGCGTGTACCCGTATAGAGGATGAAACAGAATCGTTTCGTGCAACTCGGGGTGAACCTTTCTACTCACTTTCTTGACCGAAAAAGAAAAATATTTGGCATTAAAATTAGGGGAAGGTATGCTTACATCCCTTAAACAATAGATATTTTTAGAAGTCTTGGTGTCACCTGTCATGCACCCTATGGGAGGGTGTCTTTCTGGGGATTTAATACTTAAGTATCGTGTTGTCACGTTCTTTTTTGTGACATCTGCAGAGACAGAACGATAGTTAAGAATTTAATTAGTGAAATTCTCAATTAGAAATCAGAAATAGGACAAAGTGAATTTAGCGTTAACCCAAGTTCTAGCTGTTTGCACTTGCCTACATGAATAAACTTACTTACTTACTTACTCGCTCGATGAGCCGACGACGACAGTTTGAAGCTGTCTGCTCACCCCGTAACCTCCAATTTCCTCAGACACGGCTTCGCGGGTCGGCGATGTCTCCTACGCGCCATCTGTGAGAGCAGCGAGGCGCATCTACTGCACAACGGCATTGTCGGTGATTTGTTACACGTCGTGCTCACGTGAGTGACGGTTTTGTGAACTAAACTTCAAAAACGTAAGAATGATTGTTTTAAACGGTTGGCGTGTTTGGAGGCCTATACTCAAAAGTGGGTTCCCAGACATGCGGATGATGAAGACGGTAGGTTTTTATACGAAGGTAATCTGTAGAAACAACAAACTGTCCTCTACTGTAAAGCGTACGCAAAATGGAGTATTGAATAACTGGCTAAAAGTGGACAACAGGCTTGCGTACTGCTAGTCAAATAAGCTGCCAAGTGTGAGTTAGACTCGCGTTGAGAGGGTTTCGTACAACAATAAAGGACTGACACCAAAAAAATACCCTAAAAGTACCTTAAAATTCAGTTTTTCATACAAACTTTGGGTTACTTAAACTTTTTACTATAGGGTTAAAGTTGTAGATTTAGGAGTTTTATGGGATATGGGTGCAAACATGTGCTTGCATACCAAATTTCAGATTTCTAGGACTTCGGGAAGTACCCTAAAGATTTTGATGACATGCGAATCGGCCATATCATTGAGCACAACTTTTTCAAAATAAGTCTTAAAATATTATAAAAATACATTTAAGATCCTTACACCATGCGTTTTCATTTGATATGTCACACTGCACATTTTTATTTTTATTTTTTACTTTTTTTTTCTCATTTGGCCCCCAAAAGTAGCCTCAATTCCATATTTACATCGCACCTCTGTCTTTGTGTTACAGATATTAATAAGTGTATCAATGTTCAACTTCATCGGTCCAATATGTTCTGAGTATATTGCCTGTGACATACGGACGGATGGACAGACAGACGCACGAGTATTGTACACTGTTTTTATTTACTTTTTGTCATTGCAATTAATTGTGTGCAATAAAGAAATTATGAATTATGAATTATGAGTATTCCTTATGGGTTTTTCCTTCTGAGATACGAAACCCTAAAAAGATACTTTTTTATGAACTGTCAAAACGGGACTTTTGTTCCTGAGTTACGAAATAACGAAAGAGTGACGTCATGTAAAAGTGCCAGCAAAAACTTCTTTTTTTGCACAAAATTGATTTTATGAAATATATCTGCTGGAAATACAATTCTGAGAATGTCAAACCATTTTGTACATAATGCTTCAAACTTAAGACTTTTTCTTTAAATGTTCACAGACCTTCAACATCAGAGCCAGAAGAAGACATTGAAGATTGTTTCTACGAAGCAGAATATTTTGGCATGGAAGAAGACTGCAATTTTTACTCAGAAGAATGCCCTAGCAGTCCATTAGATCTTATATCCACGCATATTGGAGATATTTTAACTGAAAACAAAAAATAATAAATGGGTACAATTGGAAAAGCTTATGGTGCTTAATTAATTAATATTTGGTTATCAAATAACGCTTATGATAATTAAGATCAATATTGTTATCTGAAAATATATTCAATAGAATTGAATATTCAATATCTACGGCATCAGAGGGGAGAAAATGAGAATATATAACGGATATTACGTTTAATTGGCTAAGTTTTGACATATTATAACATACCGTCACGTCTTTTGCCATACGGCGTGGTAGAGTCACGATTGTGCGCACTTTTAGCCACTTTTCAGTCTTAATAAACAAAACGTCAAAGTGTCGAAAGAGTGACAAAACAGAATCTTCAAATGTCATTAGGTTAAATTAGTTGTACAGACCACGATAACCAATGAAAATCTCATCACCACATCAGATACCGATGAAAATGTAATAAATCACTGGTTGTCAGCAACGCGGTCAGACCAATTCGATACGAAGCCAAACTGGTACGATTGCAAACATTTCGCAATGATTTTGCATCAATAATCATGCACATCACACCGAACGCATATTCGTCTAAACAGCTGCGGCTACACAGATAGGTATTCAATCAAATAACTCTTAGTACTGTCGCCTATAAGTGTACTTATCCTCTTATAGTCCTAATGACGTTGTCAGACAAGCCAAAGTATACAAGTAGGGATAATGCGGCGATTGCCCGAGCCGACATAGTAGTTATTATCAGGGTAGCCGCTGCCGGCCTCGTGACCGGAGAATATTTATCGGACACCAAATAGCTTACATCAGGAGTAGCATTTTTGAGGCCATCGAACGCCAATTCGCATTCGAAAACGAATTCATTAAAACGCCATTTTTAGGGTTCCGTACCCGAAGGGTGCCAAACGGGACCCTATTACTGAGACTTCGCTGTCCGTCTGTCCGTCCGTCCGTCCGTCCGTCCGTCCGTCCGTCTATCACCAGGCTGTATCTCATGAACCGTGGTAGCTAGACAGTTGAAATTTTCACAGATGATGTATTTCTGTTGCCGCTATAACAACAAATACTAAAAATCAAAAAAAAATTAATATTAAGGGGGGCTCCCATACAACAAACGTGTTTTTTTTTGCTCATTTTTGCTCGATATTTATAATGGTAGCAGGTAGACGCTTAAAATGTTCACAATATATTGAGTATATTATTTACTTAAAAAATAAATAATTAAATTAAAATTAAATTAATATTTAGGGGGGCTCCCATACATTTTTTTTGCGGTTTTTTATAGATAATGGCACGGAACCCTTCGTGCGCGAGTCCGACTCGCACTTGGCCGGTTATTTTTGAAGATTCATTCCGTGATTTCTACAACGAGTGGTCCCACCCACTCGTTTTTTGATTTCTACTACTAGTATAATAAATGTCCATTTGACTGATGAGCTCTCATTTATTGGTCAAAATTTGAGGTCAAAATCAATGAGTTATAGCTGGCCAGATTTATTTTTTTGCTTGAAACGAAGTTTGTTAAAGGTTTTCAATATAATGATAACACTGATTTCGAGTGCTTCAAAAATACAAAGAGGACCACTAGAAAATAAGTTCGAACACGATTTACTTTCGAGGGCGAATCCATTTCGAGGGCCTCAAAAATGCCACTCCGCCAGGCTGATTAAAAACAGTAAGGCTGGAATGAATGTGTTTTTTAAGGTTTTTTACCGTGGAATCTGAAATAGCGACAACAATATGTCAACTTATTTAAACTTAAACTTTTTACTATAGGTAGGTGCTGTTTTAACTGTCTCGCTCGTACATCTATGGTTCTTTCGCTATTGTTAGTTTGACCCGCGTGTGCTAACACACGAGTGAACCGATTACAATGTCTATAGTTCTTATGCAGTATATCTTTATATTCTGCTAATATTTTCTTTTGTTCCTTAACTTAACCATACAACCGCTAGACCCAGACGCCTGATCATAAAAATCATTGATTTGGTTCCTGAAGTTATAAGATAAAGTTTAACTGTAAAGCATCAAGCATCAAGCATTCCTTGTGTCAAAGCGGAATGAAGATTTATTGGTAAAGCTTAAATAAAATGGCATGTATACAGGGAATAGTATTACGACAAAATAGTCGATCTTCGTTTTGGCGCAGTCACGAGTGCAATTCAGCTGAAAATACTGTAAATAGGGAAACAGAACATTCAGTCGGACAACACTGAATCAGCAATGACGAAACACCAATAAAACTAACTGCAGGCATTGGAATTTAAACATTTATTTTATGCTGTGCCAGTGTTGCCAGTTAATTAAGAGTTTCCCTCGTCCGGCCGGTTCCAAGCCGAAATATGAATGCTTTTTCAATTACTGATGGTATCTGTGCATGATGTTTCCGATAGAACAAACATAATTATTGAGGTGGTCTCTAGTTAAATAGAATTCTCGATTAATTCAAGTTGGTATTGATTTCAGTACATAGTATGCAAACTTTAATGCATTTACACATACACGTATAGACGCACAAAAAAAACTTTAATTTCTTAATTATATATTTAGTGTTTATGTTTGTGTGTTTGAACCAAAATATATAAGCATTTTTTTCTTCTCTCCGGCCGGGATTAGAATCCATGTAGATAAGGCACAAAGTTAAAGAGCATGGCTTAAAACTTCTCAACTTCTAATAATTCAAGTTATAACTGGACTCTCAATATTTTTAGAATACATGCCATTTTTTAAAGAGCAATTAATATTATTCCCCTTGATTAAACGAGTCCACACGTGGACAGACTGAAATTAACTTATTGTTATAACAGGATGAACATGAACATCTACTACCATTCTTGAACATCTTAGTTGCACTGAAAAATTGTTTTCAAAGAAAACGCAATTTCCGTTTCTACTTCTCCAATTCAGTCATATTTTCCCCTCAGCAATAGTTTTAAGATGCCCCCTTTTTCACTAATTTCAATCTACGTCGAGTTGTAGATATTTAAACTGTTGTTTCAAGAAACAAGTTCAGCATTATTAGCGGTCACGACTACTTTCGGGTTAATTTCATTGTCACTTGAAGTTGGTCAAATAACGGCTATACCAATTGGTAGATGAACACTAATTTAGTGAACTGACATCCGTCGTAGAGAACGTTAGTTTAGGAAATATATATGGTTAGGGCCATCCAATGGCGCATTTTTCTAAAGATTTCGTACGCGTCTACATTTTATTGAACTTTGCATGTAGTTATATCTGTGGTGTGTTTCGGTGACATAGGTTTCTATTTGATTGTATAATATTATTATTTATATTGTAAGTACAGAAATTGATTGCCGACATCAAGACTAAAAATGAAATACTTGAAGATTTTTTGTTTTTTGTAAGTACTTTCAGCTTTACTTTCAATAAGATAACGCCTTTGTACCCTGTTTTTTATTTACTTTTTGTCATTGCAATTAATTGTGTGCAATAAAGAAATTATGAATTATGAATTAATATTATAAGGATTTGTGCAGATGATTAAGTCAAGCACCAATTTAGGGTGAGCAATGACCATTTAAAAAACTATTTATGGACTTCATAGCTGTTCCAAGATAATTAATAGTATAATAATAATAATAATAATAAACGTTTATTTCAGGTAAGGTACCAGAAATAAACGTTCATTATCTATTATTGTTATGATATTACTATGATATTTTTTTGGAATAAAGGCTATCTTTATCTTTATGATAACCTGATATAAAGGCTATCTTTATCTGTATGATAACCTGATATAAAGGCTATCTTTATCTTTATGATAACCTGATATAAAGGCTATCTTTATCTTTATGATAACCTGATATAAAGGCTATCTTTATCTTTATGATAACCTGATATAAAGGCTATCTTTATCTTTATGATAACCTGATATAAAGGCTATCTTTATCTTTATGATAACCTGATATAAAGGCTATCTTTATCTTTATGATAACCTGATATAAAGGCTATCTTTATCTTTATGATAACCTGATATAAAGACTGGCAATTTGATGTTGGAAAAAAGGCGAACTACCGCGTCTTATGTTAAATAAGTATTATTTTCTGACATGTCATATTCTGGTGTACCTATTTTTCCGTCCATCTCTATAAAATATAATACAGATTGTCCTAATATAAAGAAAATACACAGGATTCTTTGTTTACATAACATTAATTTTATTTTCAGGCTTGCAACGTTTTCGAGCACAACCGGATTAATTAGAGAAAAGAGAGCACTCGTTTTCCCTCCAACTAGTCTTTTTGGTGTAAGTTCAATTAAGGAATATTACGGAACGCACCGATTAACGTGTCATCTGAAATACGGAATATTTGATAATTTACTTAGGCTGGATTTTACGAACGAAAGAATAACTTTTACTCGAGAGTATCTTCTAGTTTTTCAAAGACACCAGTGACACCTAGATCAGATCACCTCATTTTGTCATACAAATTATCCCCGGGATAGTTCTTCTCGTATAACTTTTTGTTGGTGAAATCCAGCCTTAAAGATAAATTAATAATCTTATTACGCCAAAGCCAACCAGATTCGATTCTACATCTCCTACGTGAGAACCATGTAACCCCTAGCTAGACTTCGGAGCTCTTTTTCCTAATGTCCAGTTTATTTTTCCAGACTTTCGTAGCAATCGCCGTGCCGATCGATATTCCCGACAAGAACGTGTTCGTTTCGTACAACTTCGAGTCGAACTACAGCGTGCTGACGAACATTACCCAGATCGACGAAGTGCTGTTCCCTAACTTACCGGTAAGTTTGTTTGTTTGTTTTTAATGGGTCTTTATTTAAGATGATAAATAAATAACTATTGCAATCCCAGTCTACGTGTTCCTAGGTATAATAGGTCTTAAGATATAAGTTAGTTTTCAGGCTATTTGCGCCTATATGTAAATATTATAACATGAATATCGGTAAGTGGTACTTAAAGGGTGTTAGGAAGTTGTATAGGTAAGTATTTCAAGAAGGGTCATCAAATAAGGTCGAAGTATATACATATAAAAAATAACCAGCCAAGTGCGAGTAGGACTCGCACAGTAAGGGTTCCGATCACACTTGGAGAGCTTAACACGTGTAAATTAGGTTTCCACATAAAAAACTAAAGTGTGATGTCATCCATGTAAACCAAATTGAATATTTTTTTAGAAAGACAGAAATTTGCAGTTTTCAGATTTTTTCCTTTACTTTATAACACCTTTCCTTCATTCCAAATTTCATAACCCAAGGTCAGCCAGAAGTACCCTATAGGTTTTGATTCATTTGCGAGTTCCACGCGAGTTCATACAAAATCAGTAAAATTATGACATAATATCACAGTATCTTTTGATTGCGTGGACCTAGAAGTTTAATTTTTTCACAGCTCTAAGGGACCATAGACTTGATTAAACGATATTAATTTCAACAGAGAAAAGGGGTCGTGACAGACGGACAGACGGACAACAAAGTGATCCTATAAGGGTTCCTTTTTTTCCTTTTAATCATCGGAACCCTAAAAAACGGCAAAAAAACATGTCTGTTGTATGGGAGCACCCTTAAATATTTATTATATTCTGTTTTTTTAGTATTAGTTGTTATGGCGGCAACAGAAATATATCATCTGTGAAAATTTCAGCTGTCTTACTATAGCGGTTCATGAGATTCACTGGTGACAGACGGACAGCCAGGCAGACAAGAGACGGACGGACAGCGAAGTCTTAGTAATAGGGTCCTGTTACTTAACCTTTGGGGACGGAACCCTGAAAATAAATACCGAGTAGAGGGAGACCGCTCAGGATCAAATAAAGTGGAAAAGGGGGAGAGGGCCTTTGCCCAGCAGTGGGACAAAGCTGGCTTATAATAATAGTAAAAATAATATGAAAATTAATTGAACCATTGAAAGTGTGAGTGAGAACTACAATGTATAATATAGCTTTCCATACCAATAAATAAAAGGAAATGTGCTTTCAAACTGATCATAACCCCAGCAGTTACCAAACATCCCATAAGTTACCAAATTGAATTGGCACCAGCAACCTGTATCCCTAATGAAGAAGTTACCGAATTACAGATCATAGCTTCCCGTCACACGAGGAGTATTACGAGAGAATTGGCTTACACAGTGTTGGAGACCCGGTTCAAAGAGTAAGTATAATATTTATGAAAATAATAATATTAAAAAACCGACACTATTATTATAAACCCCATTATATTATTAAGAGTGCATCGAGCTTCTAGCGCTAATCGATTTTGGGTATTCTTGCGCTTCGTGTATGTGTGCGTGAGGCAAACCGGCGGCGGCGGCGGCGGCAAGAGCGAAAGCATGCGAAAGGCTAGCAAGAGCCCTGCGCCGCCGCCGCCCGCCGCGCGTGACGAGCCCTGCGCCGCCACCCCGTCGTCACTCGCGAGTTGGTTGGTTGGTATAGTAGAACCCACGAGTCGTTTGAAAAGCCGGCAAATTCAAAAAAAGTCTCGTTATGGCAACTGTATGTTTACGACCTGAATTAAGGAGAACGCACACTTGTCTATCACATCTTGCACTAATCGCTCGGCTCCGATGGGTCTGAGTTCACCTTTATTGGATTTTGACAGTTTTGACAACTTCGACTTTGTTGCTATCTAAATAGCCTACTCTATGATCATGATCAAACTACAGGACTCGTGGGTTCTACTATACCTATCTATTACCAATACCTATTTACAAAATAAAACAAAAAATCGATTTCAAATAGTTTTATTACAAATATTTACGGTTAGAAACCTTTTTCCAGATTTTACACAATTTTATTTATTATGGAATATAGGAACATGATATTTTTTCTATAAAAAAATATTGAGGTGTAATGGTCTATCTCCACCAAGCGGACGGCACGGCATCGGACGGAATCGGATTTTACAATTTTGAAACGAAAATAAATCTTGCATGCAGTGTTTAAAGTCTATTATAGACTCTAAACACTGCATCCAAATCAATAACAGCAGCATATCGGCGGGCGCGTGCGGTGGCGGCGGCTGTTATTGATTTGGAAATATAGACTCTAAGAGCCCTCGCCCACGACGACTTTTTGCAGCGCTGCAGACGCGCGTTTCGTAAACGCGCGGCAGCATCGCTACTTACGCGCGTTAGTCGCATTTGCTACGCGCTTCAGAAGCGATGCTAACGCGCGGCAGCATCGCGACTGTAGCGATGCAAACGCGCGACAGCATCGCTACTAACGCGCGTTAGCATCGCGACTGATTTTTGGTTACGTGGGCGAGGGTACACAGCTAGCGACCGCTTCGCGACTGTATCGATGCGAACGCGCGACAGCCGCGCGTCTGCAGCGCTGCAAAAAGTCGTCGTGGGCGAGGGCTCTAAACTATCTAAACACTGCATGCAAGATTTATTTTCGTTTCAAGATTGTAAAATCCGATTTAGTCCGATATGCCGTGCCGTCCGCTTGGTGGAGATAGACCATAGTTATCAGGGATCGGAACGAACGAAGGTGTGAATTTACCTAAAGTTTGTAGTCGGACATAACAAGGAGCAGTTACAACCACTTGAGTTGAACCGGTTTGTATTTAACCTGTTAAATTTCGGGTTTTTGTCTAACCAGTTAATTTTTGTTTTTATTAGTTTTACATGTTCCTTACATTTGAAACACCGAACTATAAACATTTTCAAACTGCTGATTCCCAAAAAAATATAACTTTTCGATTTTTAAATTTTTCGTAAAATTTACTGAGTAATGTACTTTACATCATTCAAGCGAGGTAAATAAAACATTCATACAGATTGTAATTGAAAGGTGCAGTCATTTTTTCAACTCAACTCAAGTGGTTGTAACTGCTCCTTGTCATGTCCGACTACAAACTTTAGGTAAATTCACACCTTCGATCCGATCCCTGATAATTATAAATTGAATAATACCTAGTGTAAGTAAGTAGTGCAATAGAAACTCATAAAGTGAACTTAATAACGTAAAATAACATAACGGCTAAATAAGGTGAGAGTCCCAGTTATCGACCCTTTAATTTAAAATTCAAATGATTTATTCTTCAAAATAAATTTTGAATGACAATCAAGACTGAGTGAAGTTGCATGATCAGGGGGCCTAGACAAGTGACATCGCTAGGTGACGTCACCTTAGCGATTCCAAATATCAAATCGCATACATAAAAAGTTATCGTTTCGACTCGCTATCCTTAGCGATGTCACTTGTCTACAGGCACAGGTAATTTGGTCTTATGGCAAGGAACACACGAAAAATTACCACACAAAACATGTTTTGACTTTAAAGCCTACAGCGCGACCGTGTCTAAATTTTTAGCGTTTAATTTTTCATCATCTGGATATTTTTACCTGTTACTTTAAGTAGTAAGTAAGTAATTTCATTGTCTATTTCTCCATCCACTGGAAGACAAGAATTTTGTTTCCACGTAATTGGCACCCTGTAATAAAACAGAATATTTTATTTAATTGTAATTACTTTATTTATCGACAAAATTGGTGTTCGGATGAAATTTGTAAGACTTATTTCATAAAAATAATTATTTTTTGAACTTACGATTCCAGAGTGTGATAAATTTTAGAATCGGTGTCATCCAAGGAATTTACCCTGTAAATCGAAAAATAGATATAGTGGTCATTCATACTTAATTTATTATAATGTTTTCCTATACACCCTACTATTTCTACGCTTACAGTTTATCCGATGACTCTTTGTTTTGTAGTGAAGTGCCAACAGCTGGTACATTTACCCTAAAAATAGAAAAAGATAAATAATTTTCCAGTATAAATATTTGTTCAAATATCGTAAGTAGGTAGATAGGTAAGTGCAAACCACTTTTAATAAGTAGGTATAATCGGAAGGTAGGAGGATTATACTTACGAAGCAACAGTATTTATTCTCTTTGTCTTCAAAGTTCTGTATTAGTTGTCTTTCTCTCATCCCGTCAGCAGATGGTTCATATTTATTTTGCAGTGAAATGTCAACAACTGGTACATTTACCCTATAAAAGAAAAAGAATGACAGAGAATGGAATGTGAGAAAAAATGTGAAAAATATTAGTGGAATTAATTTAGTCAAACAAACCACAAACTACAAGTAGGTAGGTAGGTATTGAGTATACTTACGAAGCAACAGGTACATTCTGTTTGTCTTCAAAATTCTCGGCCTGTAAGCTGTAAGCGTCGTGCTCTAGAAGGATAAATTAAATTGTCGTTTAGGGTTCCGTGCCGAAGGGTGCCAAACGGGACCCTATAACTAAGCCTTGTTTCATATGAATTTCTTTATTGAACACAGATAATTTACAGTGTTATTTACCACAATATTTTTAGGATTCCGTACCCGTATTGTGTGGTGGTACGGAACCCTCTGAGCGAGTACGAGTGCGACTCGCACTTGTCCAAATTATTTATATATATGCAAGTAGGTAGGTAGGTATGCGAGTTACACTTACTTCATTTCCTCATGCAAGCGTTTAGCGTTCTTTTTTCGCCAACCCCTTCTTTCCTTTGATTTATTTACTTTGTTCCCCATCTCGAATGAAGTGATTTTTGACAAAACTCTTCGTACGTTTTCAAATCCGGGCGTCTCAGTGGAAGCGACACAAGCTTCCCGTCCGACAGCTGAAGCACTACTAAAGCGGATATGGGGGAGGAGAGGCAGGTCGGGTTTAGGATGGCCGGAACGCGCATGAATTTAGGTATTTCCTTCGTATTGATAAACAAACCCACATTTTGAAAATGTAAAGTGTATACGTTATAGAAAACATGTAGTAGTTTGTTATTATTCAAAACTGACAACTTTCCGTAATTATTCAGGCCGTACTAAGGGTTTATTTTATTTTTTAGAGATAACTTTGCGAATTTATTCTATCGAGCCAACTTAATCAAATCGTGTTTCCATCGTATATACCGGCTGAGATATATCCCCAATAGTACTAATATATTTGGAAAAAAATTAATTTAATTGTTTATCACTTCAAACAAGGGTTATAAAAACGTGTTACTGTGAATAAAAAGCTCGGTGCAGGCTGAGGCACGCTTCAGCTTCCTTTGTGGCCACTTCTAGCTTCTTGTGGCAGCGTTTGTGGCTGTGGCTGGTGGACCGTATGTGGGGACTCTAACAAACATTGCAAGTAATTTGACTACCATTTACAGAAAGCAGCATCAAACTCCGTCCACCCGTTTGACGTCTATATAGAGTGCCGGGACAGACATACAGACAGACAGAAGCTTCAAACTTATTACACCCCTGTTTTGGTCTCCGGAGGTTAAAACCTGGACCTCAGTCTACTCGCGTCCCTTCGCCACCGTTTCTTGGCAACCTGTAAAAACAATAATTTTGACGTGACAACGTCTTATAAATTGGTTTGCCGGGTGACACTTCAAGAAACTGCGTTATGCTCCGCTCACGTTATGCGCTCACAATGAGAGCGAGTGAGAGGCACGCGTCCCTTCCACTCGGGCATGGTTAGCCCGCCTAAGAGCGAGAGAGACAGACATAAAAAGTGAAAGGCACGCGTCCCTTCCACTCGAGCACAGTTAGCTAACAATAAATGTTTTAAATTGTTACTATTATTTCATCCTTCTTCCTACTATACGAATGAATATTCACATTAAAATTATTTTACCACTCAAAGTCGTTGTCACGTAAAACTTTCGCCCGTATACCGACTTTACAGGCAACCAATTTTTATCTCTTCTCGCCTTTGTACACGTTTTCTATGTTTTTTATTGTCCAATGTTACTTGTTGTGTGCAATAAAGAAATAATTATGAATTATGAATCTTTCCAGGCATGGCATGAAGGGTCGGGAATGCCTTCTCAGGAACATCTGCGAGGCAGCTGAGACCCCACTGCACCACAACGGCATTATGGGGCATTTGATGCACATCATATTTACGTGAGTATACAAGGGTGAAATGACAAGGACCATATCGCAAAACTAACTTTTTGGCAGGTTCGCTTTCTATTTGGTGACGGCCCTTGAACAGAGACATGTGGACAAATTTTGAGAGGGTTATTTCTTATACCCCAGTCGGTAGAGTTTTCAGTCCATACAAAAAAAATGGAGTATTAAATAACTGGGTAAATGTGGGCGTTATTGTCTCTGCCACTCCCTATAGAAAACCGCGTGACGCACTAATACCCACATACCTACTATACAGAAATAGATATACCTACGTAGATTTATAAGCAGCATTGTTCTAAATCCCTACGCAGCCCTCCCATAGTCCTACTAACGACAGTTATCAATCAACAGGCCCTCATCATCTCGCGAAGAAGGGCTCGACGACGTCTACTACGAGGCTGAGGCCGCAGGGCGGGCCGGCGACTGTGACAAGTACATTGACCTTTGCCCTTTCAGCCTATTCGATCTAGTGACGAGACTGGTTGAAATACGATCATGAATTAAATAACTATGTGATTAAAGTAATGTTGCGTTTTAATTCAGTATTCTTTATTGTACACAATAAAACGAAAAGTAAAAAGTGATTCCACGATAAATAATTCTACAAAGGCGAAATACTTTGTTTGCTGTTGTTCTGTTCGCCTATGGCAAAGTGGTGAAGAATCACCTCAGTCAATGTAAATAAAGTGTGTCACGTTGTGACGGCGAAATACGTCAAACTACGAGTATTAACGACTAAAAATAAAATACAGAAAAGCTCTATAATTATTTATTGTATGTAATATGCTTCAAAATTGTTAATAGCTACATCAAATTCATAAGAATATAATAAGTACCTAGATATTTCAACATCTAAAATTATTTATAATCTCCTATAAAATATCTAAATAAAAAAATTCACAGCCCTTAAAATACCATTCGGACAAACTTAACATAAATTCTTGAAAAAGTCATAAATATTTACACAAATACCTTATAAAATGAAACAATTCAAAATTAACTATGTCAATATTTTAAATATTATTTATATTTATTATTATTTTCATTTCCTGAATAATTATATTTTCTTTCGTTCCTTGATTTCGCTTTTTTAGGTACACACATGATCACGCATATATATTCTTTCTTTACTGTGGTTTCTATTCTTACTCATCTAAGCAGATTTCCATCTGATATATCTATAGGATAGGTACATTAGTAGTAATCTGTAGGTGTACTAATGATAGTTTCATTCCTTACATTTATAATAAAAGTGACAAATCTTTACTATTGTAAAACGTAATACGACACAATCAATTTTATGCACTGCCCATCTTGTAATTTGAAGCTACAAAAAGTTACATTCTCACAGTAATCGAATCTCATCATAACTCAAAGAAGATTTATCTTCACAGCTTAGCTCACAATACCAATGGTTTCGATGTCCTTAGGATAGAAGAAGTTGTTCTTCCTCATCGGAATGGAAGAAATCTGCTGGTCTACTGGTACCCTGGTATCATAGAGGGAGGGCGACTGGAAGATGATGCCAAATGTTCCCACGAAGCAGGCAATCGTGAACAGCCATAGAAAGAATCTATCCAGAACCATGGACATGAATTTCCAGTCTTCCACGACCTGGAATAGTACGAAATAAAATGTATATTAGAATATTGGTTAGTAATAAAAATAACGGTCTTTTTTATAGATAGATGATAGATAGATAATAGATAAATCTATCATCTATCTATAGAATACCGGGTGGGGGGACACCGACAAGCGTGGCCTCGCCGGGCTCATTATCTTCATTGTCCTGCCGCAAGTCATGTTTCAACCAAATATAAGTTTTTTTTGTTCTGTTTTCTATAATCAGCTACATCATGAAATAGTTCATGTGCCATCGAATTTTGGCATCGAATTATAAATTTAACTTTGGTTGTATAAGCAAGTCAAAACAAAACCGATTGAGCGATCGAATCGGATCGATCCAAAACAATGAACAACACTAACTTTCCAAAGTCGTATAAGACTTTGATGAGAAAAAAAATATGTGACAGTTTTACAAACTATTAAAATTTTTGTCGTCGGAGTATTTTTTATTAAAATAACTATCCTAAAGAAGATATTTGATGTCGAAATTATTGAAAGAATAATGTACGGTTCCTTGGAATGTGAATATGATCAGGATTGATGTTCAAATCTAAGTAGTTACGGAGTAATAGTGTGTAAATTGGCTTATTTAGATGATTGAGTAATTCAAATGGAATCGACTTTACGTAAACTGGTAGGAATATTGAATCGTTTTGCCACCTTAGGTAATAGATGCTATAGTACCTATAGTAGAACTTAAGTCAGAAGTCGTTTGAAACACAGTGGATTTTGGAAACACTTAAGAAAAATCCGATAAAATTCATCCGCAGACAATTATAGAAGGAAATAAACCAACAACAAGTATATTGCTTTTGCAACCTGAAACAGTTAGCTAATTTAATTTTACACAGTTCTTGTTACACTGCAGAAACGTCTTTCTAAGCTTTCTTTCTATTCCGCTGCTTTTAAACACCAGCAGGAAATCCTTTCCAATTACGCTAAAGACACAATTTGAGTTTGGCCAAGCCTATTTCCTGTTTACAAAAGAGGACACTTTAATTGAAACCCTTTTTATAAGAACAATATAAAGTTTCGAGGGCGTTTTTCATTATATCCGCACTGCTGAGGCCTCTTAAGTGAGGAATAATGGAGGCGTATCAAGGAACAATTTCCTGTAAGAGATTAGAGACCGAGCGCCAACAATAACATGAAAATTACTTTTTTGTTTGAAATTCCGGGCAACGCCTACTTTGATACAGATATTGCTGATATTCGCGATTACGTCACTTAAGGGCGGGCCTTAGGCAATCAGAACTTAGAATTTCATCCTTCACTTATTTTTAGAGGAAATTAAATAAAAAAGGTTAGAGCCAAGCTAAGCAAGTCTAACTGAGGAACTTACTGTGCCATTTTTATAATGATTAGATAAATAACAAGAACACAAAAGATGCGGGTGCGAAATTGTAAAATAAAACATGGTGACAGACAGATTTTCTGGCAACTTCAGGAGACTTTTCGATGGAGCAAAATTAACAAAATAACGTTTATCGGAAAGCAAAGTCACACTGACACTCGTTATAAACAAGCTAGGGAAAAATATACAGCAATAATACTCGTCATTCCGAGCGATTTGCGTTTTACTAAAGGCTGTTTTTGCCTTAGGCGCCGTCTTAACAGTAATTTATGGATTTCTGTGGGTCAAGCAGGAATATTTACCAGATCGAAAAAGTGTTCGAGTTCAGATGAAATAAAAAATAAGACATTGTACATAAGAGCCACTGACATTTCAATTCAAATACTTTTTCGATGCGTAATTTTTCCTGCTACCTACACAGAATAAAAGTTTTGTTCATCCACTACCGCCGACGTGTATGGTACCATACCAATTTATTTTGAAACTAGGTCAACTGACAGTTCCTTCCTTTGAGCCTGCGCAAAATGCCAAGTGACATCATCACAACACTGAGGCGGGGGCACCTAAATGCGCTTCTATAAAATAACTGTGACCGTTTTCAAATTTACAAAATTCCCGCAGGATCGTCCGTGGCCGTCTCAAACATACTCATTTTATTCACCGCCCCACGCCCCTATATATCCCGTAAAGTTATATACGGTGCATACAGCTACTACGCGACTCCCTGGAGTGAAGTGTGCACTCAGAGCAATTCTGGACTTTAGAATATCGTTCTGGTTCGTCTAAGGTTACGCCAGACGCTTTTGAAATGCCAAAATGTCGGTTGGTACAGACGCCAGATGCAATTGAAAATGTATGGGCTTAGGAGACGAGACTACTGGTTGTGAGTTCTTGCGACATCTTTGATGAGGTATTTTAGCTTATACATAGCATTTAAACATGTAATAAAATAATAGATCAATGCAGATTGCAGAGTACCTTTAATACAATATTGTAAACGTTACATTGTTTTGGTTACGTTACACCATACCAGACAGTAGACACAGCAGTAACCTAATCAAACTAATCTACCCAGAATATATTCACGAAAATAAGTGACGTAGGTACCTATTTCATCTCGTGTTAAAATTCCATCCTCTACAAAACGAAGATTTATACATTCTATTATCCAATTTCGAATTCGGCCATCGTTCGTTCTACACCGATAAGACCAGACTCCATTAATATAAGCCGAAATACCGCGAGGCCCAAACAGACTGACTAAAACATTTTTAAAAACGTCAGTTCTTTGTAAAATCGGTTGTGTGGGATATTGATAGGTTCGGATCTCGTCTGTCAGGCCGTGAAAGGTTGAAATATTGTGCCGATATCCGTAATAGATAAAGACTATTCGGATAACGGCTTGCGCTCACAGAAAATTATTTCCCGTACGCCTTTTTGTTCGTCCTAAGCTCAACGTAACGCGTAGTACGTGATATTTTTTAATAGCTGCTATATAATGGTATTTTCGGGCTTAAGACGGCGCCCTAGGTAAAAAGCCTTTTGAAAAACACAAATCGCTCGGAATGACGAGTATTATTGCTGTATGTTTTTTCACTAGCTTGTTTATCACGAGTGTCAGCGTGACTTTGCTTTCCCCTATAGATTATTTTATTAATTTTGCTCGATAGAAAAGTCTCCTGAAGTTGCCAGAAATCCGTCTGTCACAATGTTTTATTTAACAATTTCGCATCGCATCTGAATTTGTGTTCTTGTTATTTATGTACTTCTTGTTAGTATGTTCCTCAGTTAGACTTGCTTAGCTTGGTTATAGCCTCTTTTTATTTATTTTCATTTAATTTCCTCTAAAAATAAGTTAAGTATGAATTTCTAAGTTCTGATTGCCTAGGGCCCGCCTTTAACATTGGGTTCAGCTTGTTGATAGTCTTGCAATAGTGGAGGAGCTAAGGGAATAACTGTGACTGTGTTAAAATAATGTCAGAACGTTAAATCACAGCAGCTGGTAGAGTGAGTTTCGGGGGAGTGGGTTTTCTTAAAATAAACTTAACAAATGATTTGACACAGAAAAAAATACGTAAGTGCTGTAGCATCTACTAAATGAGCAAGTACATAAATATGTAGGGTGTCGAGGACATATTGCTTGCTTTTGCGATATTTTTATTTGCAGACACTCTAAAACCCATCACTTATCCGAAACGAGATTAATTTGTTGCAAAAGTTAACAAAAGTAGATTGGCCAGTTAATCCGGAACGGCGGTGGCGGTTTAAAATTTATTCGGCCTGAGAGGGCCATTCATCGTCGTTTCGAAAATGAACTGTGGTTATCTAGAAGACGCCGGGATGGGACGTGCCTGGAATAACAATATTTAGGCTGAGTTCCCAGGGACGGACCTAGGATAGATTTTGAGAGGGCTGAAACTGGCTCCGTATGCCTATTTCTATGGTTCCTATCGTAGATGTCGAACTGTTTGTGTAACACATTGCAATGCGCTAAAAAGTGATTAACCCTCACTCTCTGAAGCACACCGCTCGAACGACCGAACAATGGCGAACTATTTTTATAGAAGATTTGTCGGCGAACTAGTTAAATGAATAATGTTTATAGTTTGTGTAATCATCAGCTAGATTACGAATAACTCCGGAAGGGATGAGTATGCTTCTTAAACAACCAGTGGATTTAAATTATGTAAATAAATATCTAGTATAATGTGAATAGTATTTCGACCCGTCAAATATTTGTGACCGGATATCAGAATAATTGAAACAAAAAGTACTCTTTAGAAAAAACCGACTTCCACAAACCCTATTTGATTAGATTGAGTTTAATACAAACTCTAACCCCTTATCCCCCCCCCTTGGAGAATTAATTTTGTTAAATCCCATATCAGTGCTACCCCACGCTACTAAGGAACCCCTGTACAAAGTTTCATGGCTCTAGATCCACCGGTTTAGGCTATGCGTTGCCTGCCCGTCAGCCACGCATTGTATTTGTACCTAGTATTGAGCAGATCTGGTGGCCATATGTGGTCTTCATCAGCAGTTCCGCATCACAATATTATACTTACCATGTGCATTTGCACGAGTTATTATGAAAAACACAAAAATCACTATAGGTCTGCCTATAATATTTGAAGAGTTCACTCGATTTCTCCAGGATCCCATCATCAGATCCTGACCTGGTGTCAATGGGACTAATGGGAAGGTAAACCCTTTCAAACAAAAAAATAATTTTCCAAATCGGTCCATCCATTTAGGCGTTATCAGGGCACATACATAAAATAAAAAAAATAAAAAAAACATCCGGACGAATTGTAAACCTCCTCCTTTGGGAAGTCGGTTAATAAACCAGAGAAACGGTACGACGAACGCTGGAAAAAACAAAATGCCCGTACTAGTATTAGAGCTCTTTTTTTCGCCCTAGATCCATCACCTATTTTCGCTTTCGGAAGTAATTCCAGGAGATTTCTTTCAGATGGCGTTCCGGCGGGATACGGACGTGATCGTTAGTCAGTGGGACATCTACATATAAAATGTTCACTGTGTTAGATTTAGCCATATTTGAGAATTTGTAGGATAATACAATTTTAAGTTCTGACTCTACTGGTTCCTCTACTTATGGAACAGTCAGCTTCATGAGCACGGAAGGTATTCAAATAGATCGGGCGGTTTTCCCCAAAATTTAGTCAGCTGCTAAGCGCAGGTCAAGTATAGTTTAAATAGAATTAGCGAAAAAAATTACATATCGTCTTGCTCCACACTGATTTCACTGCTAATTACGATTATCCTCCATTTAAGCTAATTCTAGTATAACCGGCCAAGTTTGGGCGATTAAGAAAAAAAATGAATTTGAGAAATAGTTTCATCATTTTTGTATTTCGTTTGTATGGGAAATTCACGCGGTCACCGGTCTCTTGAACTACATTTAGTGGCTGTCTTAATTCCATAATAGTTGCCATGGTTACCAACTGACTTGACGTTTGCTGACAACTCGCATGACAAGGACAAACAGACAACAACAATGAAAGAAAAAGAAAGAAAATAACAAACATGCTTTCTCGTTCTGTTTTGTATCTTTTGTCTCTGTCTCACTCACTCAAATCACAGAGTAAACCGGAAGTCACGCGAATCATTCATTCTTCCGGCTAATTATAATTAAAAAGAGAGGTGCAAGAGAAAGGCTTATTACGATTAAGCTAATTGTGATAAGGAAGTTAATTGAAATAATTAAAACACCATATGATCATAATTAAGCGGATTTTCTAGCAAGCGACCCTTGTCTTTACGTGTTCACATAAACCTGAGGTTAACTGTATGTACAAGGTGTAAATAAATTAACGCAAAATGAGAAACTAATTTGTTAGGTACAATTCTGAGCCACTTTCATTATAAAATCGATTTGGCAGAGCAACTTTATTTTCACTTCTTAGTACATTCTGCCTGAGTGGATTAGCAGATTTGTACAGGCTGTAACAGAAAGGTGTAATCATATTAAAAAAATCAAAAGAGTTATTAGAAAAATAATTTTGAGCAACTTTCTCTATCAGAGCAACTTTATTTTTTGCTTTACCATATCTACCAATTAGCTGATCACCCGGGCCAAAACGTATGGAGGAGAATGAAAAATAAAGTTGCTCTGATCAAATCGGTTTCAAAGTATAAGTTGTTCATAATGATGTCCCTAGCAACCCCTCAAAATATGACTACACCTTTCTATTACACCCTGCATAATGTGATGTCATAGCTGTATCTCCAAAATATTAAAAAAATATGAGCCTGTAATATCCCACTGCTGGGCAAAGGCCTCTCTCCCCAAAATTTAATAGTGACTTCTAATTGACTGAGCACGGAATTATCTGAATCGATCTTAATATGACGGGCATTGACTGACTCAACCACAAAACTAGTACAATATCAGACTATTGTAAAATCAAACCCTTCATTAGACAGTAATCTTTATCTCCAAAAACTCAAATAGTAATGGAGGTCACATGAAATATCCGAAAAATGTATTTAAACAAAACGGATTTCCGTTTTGATTTATCGATATTAGAACGACGTCTTTCAGGTCAAATCATATTGTCTACCTACTTAATATTAAGGCGAGAACAAAATTAAACTAGAAGTCTGTAACACGTGATCCAGTTTTCGTAATAGACAAGCTCCAGAATTCTAATGAGCTATCTAAATTGTATTAATTGGCAATAATCCATGCCAGCATTTCTGTGGTGAGAGAGCTAATTGTAATCAAATACATAGTCAGGGTATTGGAATAAGCATGATTAGAAGTTCACGCGCAACTTATTCATCTAGATCAAAGTTAACACAGAATTAAACCTTATTTAAAGAAGAAAGTCAAATTAGTTATACATATTATACTAGTGGCTCTGTGAGCTGTAGACCTCGCGAGTATGTCGGTGGGAAAGCTGAACTGCTAACACACATAAAAAAAATAACCCAAATAATTTTCTTTCAATAACACATACAAACTTATGAATGTACCTGGTTACGTACATGCAGTATGAAAGTAGCCGCACCAATAACTTTGTAAACTACATTTCGCGATCTTTAATACAACCTATTGACTTTTTACTAAAATTATATAGTCTGTTTCACTCTCATGGTCTTTACGAATCCAACGACACCTCATTTGTTAATATCCATCGAGCCGTTTGGGTTGTAGCGATTTTTTTACATTTTAAAACCCCATATCTCCGCCATTTTGAAAAAAATCTAAAAACTGGCTCGAGTAAAAAATTCTATTTCTTTTTCCAACCTGCTCACAAAATTTCACGAGAATCGGTTCATAAATGCGACCTGGTAGAGGAGAACAACCGGACATACGAAAGCATTTTTGCCCAAACCTGAAACAGAGACGCTTCGCTCGCTTCGCTCGCTTCGCTCGCTCGGTCAATTACATTATTTTGAAATCACTGCGCAAGAAGAAGTGTGAGCAATGTTTTTTCAAGTGTATGAAAGTATGGCGCTGCAGGCCAAGAATGCTTGATGGAATTTAGCAAGCCGTGTCGCAATCGCCCCAATAGGCCTGACAACTGTATCAAATAATCAAATATTTAATGATTCTAGGGGAAAATACATGTAAAAAGAGTTTAAAATACTAATTTCATTTGATTAAAAACATTGAGATTAATATGATTTTCAATAAAACGAAAAATTTAAATAGCTACTGCATTCGGCCATTTTGATCGAAACAGGAATCATAGCGCATGACGCTGCATGACGTCATGACTATGTAAACATCACTGTGTTTTGTTGTGATTTATGCTAATGACTCATTTGGACATTGTCATGTTTACCTATGCGTGACATCAAAGCCGACGCCATGACACCTGAGAGCTTTTTTCGCGCACAATTACAAAATATTAGAAAAATGGCTTTAAACTTCGTCAAACTTTAGTTTATTTCCGAAATAAAGGCCAATGCAATATATTGGCATAGTTCAACTTTTTCTTTTCGCCAGAAATGAAACCTAGGTATATGTTAGAGGACAATACCAGGAATCTAAAGCAAAAAGAATCAGGGCCCGAATTCTACTGTGCACTGGCCTGGCCATGGCCTGGCACAAACTTGAAAACGACGCATTTGGTATTCTACTAAATCTCACAAGCGCCAGCAAGACGCCGTTCCGGCGCCGTCCCGGCTTCGTCCCGGCGCCGTCCCGGCTTCGTCCCGGCGCCGTCCCGGCTTCGTCCCGGCGCCGTTCCGGCGCCGTTCCAACGCCGGTCTGCCGCCAGGCTATTTTTTTTTATTTTTTATTTTTTAATCTTTATTTTAGGAAAGGCCAAGGCAATCAAATCCGTTCAGCCTGAACCTCTTATTTTATCAGCCGTTTTGAACCGGAATCCCATTAAAGCCAGAGTAAGTTACGTCTAAAGATATCGGCGGAAAATCATTTCGCAAGTTTGATTTGTAAACAAAACACGCAGTGCTTTTTTTGACTGAAGATGTCCCGACCCGACGGCTGAGATTGGAACTGGAGGTATTACGCCTCGCAGCCGATGTAGACAGGAGATGGTTGCGACGGCGGCGTCGGCAAATGCGCGCCGAGCTGAGACAGATTGTGGACCCATTTGTCATAATGACTGACGTGGAATTTGTGAAGACTTTCCGTCTGACAAAGGTATTGGAGCTGGCTCAGGACCTGTCAGCCCTTATCCCTGAGGAGCAGAGAAGCGACGGCATATCCATCAGAATGAGGAAGGACTTTAGTTCCTGACCTACTGAAATTGACCTTGGGAGGTGGGGAGGGGGGAGGGGGGAGGTGGGGGGATGCACCCCCTACTACTCCCCCCGCGCGGAACTGCATAGTTTCTGAGATATGATTTTTTTAATTTTTGGAGGTTACATAATATAAGGACTTTGTTCCTGACCTACTGACCTTGACCTTGAGGGGGAGAGGGGGGAAGGGGAAGGGGGGTAGATACCTCCCCTACTTCTCCCCCCCCGCGGAAATGCCTAATTGCTGAGATATGATTTTTTAAAGTTTTGAGTTTTGAAGTTTTTTTGCATTGTTGGGCGGGGGAGTTGGAGGGGATGAGGGGTTGGAGGGGGGGTTGCCAGAAGTAGGGAGTCGCCTCGCTCCGCTCCGCTTCGCTCCGGCTCCCGGTTCTGCTTATAAGTGTGTACCTAACAAACCTATCTTTAGTTTTCAAACAGGAAGTAACCTATAATTGATCCAATCGGATTCAAAATGGCCGCCCAACCAACAAAAACTCGGACAGACAACACCCCAAATGCACTCCGTTTCAGAAAAATTACAACTTTTAATTTATCAAAAGTGATATTTTACGTTTAAAATAGATTCATCTTTTCAAATATGCATACAACGAAACGTAACTAATGTATTTTGACCACAGACCATAGATTTTGACATATTTTTTGCGTTTTGTTACATAATTTTACAATATTTTCAGATTTTCAAAAAATCATATCTTAAAAACTACTAATTTCCGTTACCTGAAACTTTCAGGAAGATGATTAAATGACCCCAACTATACGCTAAAAAAGTTTTGACAGCCTAGTCAATAGGTCAGGAACTAAAGTTGAGCCGATGAAACTACTGCGAATATTTTTTCGCACTAGTTCCATCCATTCATGCGTAAAAACCCCAATGATGGAACTACTGCGAATCGCGTGGTGCTATGTTTTAGGTCATGTTCTAAAATATGCATTCATACTTATACTTTATTGCACAAAAACAGAATACAGACACTTAATAATGAAAAAAACATGTACAAAGGCGAGCTTATCTCTAATAAAAGATCTCTTCCAACAAACCTAGGATGGACAGGATTAATTAACAAAAGATAGACCTACAATATGTGCACAACGATAAATATTAAATTAATAGACTACATACTTACTAATAAGTAGGTACATACATACATTCATCCTTCGTTTTCAAAAAACTGTAGTATACTGACAAGAAAAATATCTTTACAGACTCTTATAGCACTGGCTTTCTACGCAACCGGCTCATACCAAACGTTGGTAGGACAGAGTGCCTTTCACCTTTTGCCATGCCAACGGTCTGCAGAGCGATCAAGTGCAAGCAAGTGACCGAGGCACTCAACAACCCTGCTACGTACCGCCGGCACATTAGATGGCCATTGGAGACTTCTCACAGGACTGCAGTTAAATCTTGGGTTATTATAATTATAAAGAATAAATGGAAGCTGTTTTAAAATAAAAAAACCCATACTCTAGCTATAATAATGTCGTATATATATACATTTACTAGGAAAAGCGATAGGCGAATCGCTATCCAAAATATGAGTACAGTGGTAGTAAAGATCAACGCTCTCTATAATTGCCAAGCTCCAACTTTAGACGCAGTAATTGATTATGGGAGGGGTTGTCTCTACTACTTACTTAACATAAATTAAATCGCATGGTTGGCAATGGGGTTTGGAATTTGCATCTCCTGAGTGAGAAGCCAGCATGATACCTGCTAGACCCCGGAGGTGAATAAAGAACTGAAGTTCATTAAAAGACTGCCAGCTCAGCCGCCAGCAGAGAGGAGACATTTTATTAAATAAATTTTAGGCTGGAAATAGTATAAAAAAGCTTTATTTCTTTTTAATTCATATAACACTGAGCACTATCTAATCAATCACATATATAATAAAATTATTACAGATAGAATCAACTTAACATGATTTCATAATCAACAATGAGTTTCAGCCGTTACAAATATCAATATATTTCTTACTTAATATTATTACCTACTCTTTTCTTGAGTTTAGACTGCACTTATCTGGTTTAATTTGTACTACAGCCAATGCTACACCTGCCATGGATGGCTTGCAAAACCTCTACAGGGTAGAGAGGTTGGCTTGTCACTTGAGGGACAGAGGATTTGACAACTGCTGCGTCCTGCAAAAATATAATATTTGTGATTGATGTACAAGTTACATTCATACCTACTACATTTACATAGCATCACGCCTTTTCTCATGCGAGGTGGCAAAGATATAAGTAACTATGTATGCACATCATGTTAATATTACTTTAATTGAGACCACCAGCCAAATGTCCAACAATTTCACCAATTCAACTGAATTTCAGTGGATGCAGTTCAGTTAAATGATCCAGTTAAATAGCACCACGCCTTTTCTCATGCGAGGTGGCAAAGATATAACTGTGCACATGTTAATTTACTTTTCTTTAGACCACAGCCAAATGTCCAACAATTTCATCAAGTCGACTGAATTTCAATTAGCACAAAACCATGAGGATTGGCTTTAGAGAGGAGAGGCCTATGCCCAGCCATGGGTGAGGCCGCAGGTAATAGCTAATAGTTCTGATAAAGTGCTAGATTGATTGGTCAAGCAAGTGTCAATTGAATTTTTGGTTATAATGGCTTCCAGTGACTATTTGCTTACTTTTTGATGTCAAAGAAGCGGGTCAGGAAAAGCCTTACCTTTAAGCATTTATGTCTGATTACGGCCTACGATCCTGTGGGCTGATTAAGATGATGGCGTGGCGATAACGATGATATATGAGGGAGCACAACATGAAGATGCATCCTCATCATCTGGCTGCTGCTGTCTGAAGTTCCCACAACATAGCTTATGGTTTTTCAAGCAATTCCATCCGATTGAGCTTTTCCAAAATCGCTTTTTGGCCCCCAAAATGTTTTAAAATACCTACACGAAATACGCGAAATGCTTATTGTCATTTTTGACAAACAAACAAAACGAACCCCATGTTCCGAGTCACGCCATAATCGATTACAGCGTCTACGATGGCCATCGTTTTGTATCGCCGAAGCCGACTCGGAACGTCTTCGTAGACGCTGTAATCGATTGTGGCGTGACTCGGAACAGGGGGAAAATGCACAATATGCGTTTAGTTTCTCGTTTGTACCTTTTTAGCCATTCATATTTTCAGAACAGAACAGAACCGAAACGCATATTGTGCATTTTCCCCCTGTTTCGAGTCACGCCACAATCGATTACAGCGTCTACGAAGACGTTCCGAGTCGGCTTCGGCGGCGATACAAAACGATGGCACCAAGTTCAAGTTCAAGTTCAAAATTTTTATTGACCATAAAATCATACATATTACTTAGTCAGCGTCAATATAATATTAATATTTTTGTATACTACCGCCCGTTCGGAAGTTGTGGGCTTAGGGATGGAGCAAAGAAGGGCAAGAAACCTCCCCCGTACCTCTTTTTAAAATATCAGAGCCTTAAAAATACAATGTTATGTATTTCTACTTAAGTCTAAGGAAATACACCGAGGAGAGACGTACTGACTCAGTCCATCGCCCCTCTTTGGATTTCTGTGCGCTGAGATGGTAAAGACCATGCAGTTTTGTCATCTAAATATTCTTTTACACTGTAATAAGACTTCTTCAATAGGCCGTTTTTGACATAGTTTTTGAACCTCCTTTCTGGTAGGTCCGTTGCTTCATTAGGTATTTTATTATAAAAATTAACACATACTCCCATAAAAGAGTGAGCAACCTTACTGAGTCTGAACGCGGGCATAGCAATCTTATTTCTATTTCTAGTGCTAATACTATGATTATGACCTAAAGTCTTAAATAAACCTATGTTTTTTCTGGTATACATGATATTTTCATAAACGTATTGACAGGTAACAGTAAGTATATTGATATTTTTGAATTTGTCCCTTAGTGATTGCCTAGCATCTAGTTGATAGATAGCCCGAATGGCCCTTTTTTGTAAGACAAATATTGTGTTTATATCTGCCGCTCTCCCCCAAAGCAGTATTCCGTAAGACATAATACTATGGAAATAACTAAAGTAAACCAACCACCGTAGACGCTGTAATCGATTATGGCGTGACTCGGAACATGGGGTTCGTTTTGTTTGTTTGTCAAAAATGTCAATAAGCATTTCGCGTATTTCGTGTAGGTATTTTAAAACATTTTGGGGGCCAAAAAGCGATTTTGGAAAAGCTCAATCGGATGGAATTGCTTGAAAAACCATAAGCTATGTTGTGGGAACTTCAGACAGCAGCAGCCAGATGATGAGGATGCATCTTCATGTTGTGCTCCCTCATATATCATCGTTATCGCCACGCCATCATCTTAATCAGCCCACAGGATCGTAGGCCGTAATCAGACATAAATGCTTAAAGGTAAGGCTTTTCCTGACCCGCTTCTTTGACATCAAAAAGTAAGCAAATAGTCACTGGAAGCCATTATAACCAAAAATTCAATTGACACTTGCTTGACCAATCAATCTAGCACTTTATCAGAACTATTAGCTATTGGGTTGGTTTTCCAACACTGACACTTTGATACTTAGTAAAAATTGGTTATTAGGGGGTAGATAGGGTTTAC